>JAHHFK020004791.1:0-91068 GCA_024533555.2 Aedes koreicus | reverse complement strand
GTTCTTTTCAATTGGCGGCAGTTCCGGTGTGTTCGGGGGGTTGAGATGCTTCGGCACGAGGTAGACCTCCATAACCGCTAACATACTCTAAAACCTCTTTCGAGTAACGGCACGAGGTTAAATCCAGCCAGAAGAAATCGTAAGACCATCGTGTAGCGACACTCAGAAGAGGAAATGAGCAGCTTTTTGAGGCATTCCTTTAGGTACACCGGGGGATCGACAGTTCCGGTTATCATAGTCAGGGTAGTCCACTTTGCCCACGAGCAAATTGCTTACCAAATCATATGGGTTTTGGCAAACTTTGACATCTTCTGCTTTCTCTAACGTCCTCAGGGGCATCGAGTTTATGATGAGCGGTGAAAAACCAGAACCCCGGAAGCTTGCGGAAGTCTGCTTTTACATACGTCTCATCATCCATAACGAGGAACAATGTGGTTTCGTCAGCATCCAGCCAGTATTCCCTTTCACGTAATTCGGAAAAAGCACCAAAAAAGGACAGAAGTGCGTAAATCATTTCGGCCTGTTAACCATATAATCGCCCCCCGTAATTAAAATTTCAGGAATAGAGAGCAATAATAGATGAGAAAAAGATCTTCAGATAATCTATGAGTGTGACCAGTAAATCATCAAATCAAGCAACAGCTAAAAGCATATGTGAAAATAAATATGGCTTGATTTCTGCCAAATGATATAATTTGAGCACTAAACTACTCATATATGTCTTAGATTTTTTGTTAGATTATTCCATAAAAATAGTAAAATGAGCAATAAATAACTGAATAGCCACAATAAAAAAAACTCGATATCTCATTTTGAGATTTTACAATTTTATCTTCAAATTCGGCAATAATTTTGTCGTAAAATGAAAACTTTCCCATGAAATAATCAAAAACACCATTTGAAAACTGATTGGGTTCTTGAAAAATTCAAAAATGCATGCATAAAATTGGGAATGAACCGCAAAAAGTTGTAATGTGTTTTAGGACAAATTGTAAAAAATAACATATGGAAGTGGTAAAATGAACGTGAATATTCAATAATGCACAATAGATAATGATATTTTTGCAAAACGACTGGTAGACACAAAATTTTCAAATAAAAGTTGTTAAACTCCTACAATTTGATATTTTTATCAAATGATATGTTGAGTTTACCAATAACCATAAGACTGTCGCTTGTATGGAAAAAATAATGTCGGTAGGGAAGATCATTTAATGTGGTCACTACTTATAAATACGGTGGAAAAATGTATCCATGCTGAGAAAAGTACAAAAATCAATCTATAATAATTTTGAAATGACCATCAAACCATGAATCAATGTTCAGGCAAACAAGTCAAAACAGCAATTGGAAATTAAAAATAAGAGCAATTTTATAAAGTAAAGCGGCACTTAGAAAAATACTACTTATTTGAATGGCTTACATTTTTTCAACGCCAGTAAATTCTCACCAAATTTGCGATGTAACAGCAAGTTATTTTCTAATCAATTAAAACAAAGGAGCATTCACAAATTCAAAATCCGAAATGAACTTATGGACTTATAACTTATTTTAGCACTGGTTTCATTCGGACTTTACGGCCTATTGTGTCAAACAGTTTAGTCTCGATTACATACTGAGCTATTTGTGTATTTTCTTTTAGTTTTGTTGAATTTTGAAATAATAATTAAATTTCATGTGGTTGGATAAACCGTGGAGATATGATAAAACAATACCTGAGAGCACATAATGAAAATATACTCGTTTTGATTCAGAACCGAACAGACCATCACCCCAATCGATCTGGTGCGTTGTATAGCACACTCAGCGGACTAGCTCAGCGGACACAAAGTCTCTATTTACTATAACTACATAATTTTCAACGAACATGTAATTATTAAGCATCATGAATCCATATCAATATAAATTGACGCTTAGGATTGTCTAATAATTCATATGAAATTTCTAATATATATGTTCTTTCCCCTTTTATATAACTAACATGAACAGGTCGTGAAAGAATATTAATGGCAATATTTTAATCATAAAAATTGAACAATACGTTCAGGATTGACCAATAGTTCATTTGATAAACTGAATCTTAAAAAATATCGAGAATATTCCTGAATCTTCTATAGAATTTCAGATGAAAATATGTATCCAGTACAATATTAAACACATTTGAATTCGAAATTCTGGGGTAAAGGTGATGTAAGAAGGAGGTTCAGTCTCACCATCGGTGGATTAATTCAGGTTTTTAAGTATACATTGAGTAGGGCTAATTGGCAATAGGTTGAATGTGCAGTGGGAACATTTTATTAAATGTTACGGCAAACAATTCAGGAAGAAGTTCTACAAAGGAGAAGACAATTTGGAACTATGCTTCTTATCATACGATTTGATTTAACAAGCAAACTACTTTTTTGAAAAATCAGAAACTAAACCCAAGTAGCACACGAAACATCTTTTATATTCAACACTTAGGTTTCATGTTTCATTTGAGTAACTCTGCAGTATCAAAAAGCATGTTTTGTTACAGCAGAGTATATTTCACGTACACGATATACTAGATATTTCATTGATGTTGCTCTGACTAGTTTTACCAAGACCATTCAAAACAAACATTGAGTTAGTTGAGACCTGTTTGTCTTAGCAGCTTGCATCTAAGTAAATTTAATCCTGACGTTGCCTATTAATATTTTCAGTGTATACGATGTTTGAGAAATTTTTGACCTCCAGTGCAACATATACTTTGTAGTATTTTTGTTCCAATGCAGCTTTTTATTACTTATAGTTTTCAGAATACGTTTTTGAGCCAACGTGTGCAACACAATAGAGAACGCAGCAAAAAGTCAATAAAAAATGTTATGAACTTGCAACGTTCAATTGCACATTATCAAAAAAGTGATGACAGTGCTTAATATATCAAATGAAATACTACCGACCACATGTGTTTTGATATGAATTTAAAAAATAATCAACAAGGGTTGATTTAGAGGTTACAATTTGTTAGTAGTAACAAATGAAATGGTTTTAGAAGTGCTCATTACAACTTCTACGCTAAAGATTTTTATGGTAGTGATTACTATTTCTCACGCAACATAGGATGCTCAAATCGTGAGAGCATAATATTTTTATTTTTTGGCTATTGCAATAATTAATATAAATAAAAAAGCAACCTACGTAAAGCTGAAATAAATAATCTTCTTAAACAAAATAAACTTCTTGGGAGATTACTGTTCTGCCGTGATAAGCATAAACTGTTATGTTTTTTGAAATTATTGTGATATTGATGAATTACCTAAATCAAATGATTTTTACAAGAAACCCGTAGACCGAATTTTAAGGACATAATTTTTCTTTGTTCCCAACTATTCCTATTGTATTCATCACATAGTAAGAGTATGGTATTGGTTAATTTCCAATATATAAGTTCTTGATTGTATATTTCATAGTTTCAATATTCTTCCCACGCTGAATCAAGAGCTTGAACTGCAAATAGAAGGTTTTTTTTTCGTTATAATGTTTAACAACTATCAATACAACTAACCAACCCATCCCAATGGCCAGGCGATGAGATTAATATGGGAACACGAATACAAACTTTCGAAAAAAATACAATTTGTTCTGAGTTAAGATTTTTTTCTTCTGGCTACTGAAGCGATAATAAAAGTCATAAGATCCTCCGAAACATCCTCTGAGAGTCATTCAAATCACTTAACAAAACTATAAAAAAACATTACAGGGTGTCTCACAATAGGTGTCACTAAAACAAAATGGGATTACAGCAAAACAAATCAACCAAATCATAGCATTTATTTTTCATTTGAAATATACATGTTATCGAAATAAACCATTTTAATTCAATTCGAATCTCTCGCCCTTTTCCTTGATAACTTTACGCAAACGCTTTGTAAGCCCATCGAAGCTAGCAAGCACGATTTCCTGAGGAATTTGGTCCCAAATATCAACCAAATGTTTCTTGAATCGATCTAAAGTAAAGCATATAACCCTAAACAAAGTAATCAAGTGGGTTGAGATCCGGTGAAGATGCAGGCCATTCTTCGCTTGTGATGAAATCGGGCAAATTTTCCGCGCACCACGCTTGTGTCTTCGTTGCCTTGTTAGCTGGAGCTGAATCCTATTGGAAACAATATGGGAATACAATACAGCGTTGAAGCATGAGGAAGCAGATGGTTCTTCAAAACCTGCTCGATGTAATATTCAGTGTTGATTTTTACGTTAGAGTCTATAAAAAGAAGAGAAACTTTTCCTTTTCGTGAAACGGCGCCCCATACCAAGATTTTCGATACATTCTGATAGCATTCTACAGCTAGTTTGTCTCTTGGAATATTGGCAAAACTTTTGCCATACATCATCATTTTGTTGATTATGACTGTCCTAAAGGAGGAAGAACGGTTCTTCCGAAAATAGAATCTCGCAGTCACCATAAGATTTCTGCTTCTTTGGACCCTGGCTTGCTTTTGACACTCCGTCAACCCGTGAACCCGTTTCCTTCCAGATCATGTCTGAGGAGCCTGTTCATTAAAGCAGGGGACATTAGAAATTGTTTGCTCAATTTACGGCCAGATTCGGCCGGATTACGTCTTATTCGCTCCCTCACACTCTTTTTCTCCATTCTGGTAGTTCGCCTGGCACCTCCTTTGTGTTGAATATGGACATTTCCTTTCTTTGAACCGTTCCATGGTACGAAAAACAAAACGCTTACCCACTCCGAACTGCTTAAGGCTATTGAATATCTGACACGGTCTAAGCTTTTGCAAATGTAATTTAAAAAGTTGCTCCCGTATGGCTACCATGGTAGCTGATAAATATAAACAAACGGAATCGCTTACTTATCTTCAGCGATAAGCTGTCAAAAGAATACTCTCAAAATGGGTATAATCAATTCCGCTGTTAAAATTACCCAGCTAAAATAAACCAAGACTGACAAAAGGTGACACCTATTGAGAGCCACATTATAAACAGACCAATGGGTTGTCGCAAATCTGTTTCATTCCAAAGGATTGCAAACGAATTGGTTTCTTCGGTATTGGAAAAATGCAAAAAGAGTAAGCGGCTTAATCATGTTTTTATATTTTCCAAATTATTTCAAATTTTATTATTTGAACATAAACTCTATTCATCAGGCCAATGATTCGATTAGAAATTATTTACTGTCATTTTGAAGATTTAAAATATGCAAAAGATGGAACAATCAAAAATTGGTCAAACATGATTAAGTGCACACGGATTAGTTTATTATGTAAATAATTATATAAACATTGAGTTTACTTCTTTTTGAAGTTCATCATCTACAAAACACAGGAAAATTATTTGATTAGGCTTCAGAGTTTTCAAATGCGAACTGTCGAGGCTTTACGTTTCACACCCTCCATCAAGAAAATTGCCTTGAACTGTTTTTCACTTCCAATATTTTTTTGAGCTCTCTTGTGGTTTCTCTTCACGATTGCTCAATATTTTTCAATTGGGCGCAGTCCCGGCGAGTTTGGAGGGTTTTCTGGTTTTTTTTCTGTATTATTAAGATTTTTAGCCTCTGGCTGGTTCATCTCCCGTCGTAGTTACTGAAACACTTCTTTGAACGTTTTTCGTAACTAGTCCGGGGGTGAGATTTGACCTCGTGACTTTGGCGTGAGAGGTATGGATGCTAACCACTACGCCTGGATCGCCCCCGGAGGGTTTTCCTCCTTGAGTACGATTTGCACACTATTGGCACTCCCGAGCCATTTTTTCGTGGTCACAAGAAGCGAGGTCTGGCCAAACCAGCACGGAACAACTGTGTTTCTTCAAGAAAGGCAATGAGCGTTTTTTGCAGGCATTCTTTAAAATAAATATCCTTGTTTACAGTGCAAGTGGTCACGAAAATGTCTTAACCGCAGACGAAATAGGCCTATCTGTCAAAAGATAAGCTATCTGTAGTGGAATTTAGTGATAGTTTAAAAAAGTGTTTCATTTTTTTTTTAGAAAAAGTGATCACGTAAAGTGTTAATTTAAATTTTCCTAGTTTTTCAACGAAAATTTCGCTTTTTACCGCACAGGTGCAAATCGCCTGCCAAATCAAGTATTTTTTGGGGAACTTTGACGTTTTTGTCTGCTTAAACTTATCTTGAACCTTTCCTTTTCCGGTATCCGTATGAAACTTTTGACCTGGGAGTTGCTTGAAATCAGTCATGTATTTTTTTTCGTCCTTTACCGCGCCGTCAAAATTGGTTAACAAAACCCGTGTGCACCTTACGCCCCCTTCCTTTGGCTGTTGTGTTATGCTTATCATCTCGATTTGGTGTCACTGTAACCCTATATGTTGACAGTTCGGCTCGTTTCTTTGCTTCTTGGCACTGTTGTGTGGGACTTTCCCAATTTGGTTCCGATACCTCTGATGGAAAGGTTGGAATTGCATTTGAAAATGCTGGCCACTATTCTTCCGGTCGCTGCGGCTTCATGGTTTTGGTTTCCTCCTGATCCCGGCTTCTTGGCAGCCGTCAGACGTTCTCCGAACATTTTTATAACATTCGTCATGGTTGATTTGACAATATTAAGTGATTTTTCCAAGTCAGCTTGGGAATAATTTGGATTTTGCCTATGCGCGTGCAAAATTTTCGTACGGTGCTCTTCTTGCTTCTACGCCATTTTGACAACTGAATAGAAAATGGCAAAAATAAAATAGAGTAAACATTCTGTACGCATACACCTACAAAATGAGGGGTGTTCAAGTTTTTCAAATGCACGATTGAAAAAACTACGTCATATCTGAGTCGACCATGTTTTGACCGTTCCTTTAATCAAGAAAACTATCTGTTTCCTACCTGATGAAGAGGTTCTCGTAAATTTTGTCTTTACGTATTTAATCAGCTCCTTCTCTCATCTAGGCTTGTTGCCAGAGTGTGATGTTGAACAAGGAGTTAAAATGTATTTCATATTTAGATGATGTGAAATCACTATTTGTTTCAAGTTTTTCCAGTCATTCGAAGTTGATCTATGCTTATGATTATATTATCCATCATCTGGCACTATCATGTTCAATGAAAAAATATGTGTCGGAGCTGTCCAACAGTACTGAACGATAAATAATGCTTTGCTTTTTCCTCTCTCCTTTATTACACGGAAAAAAATCCGTGCCCAAGTCCGTGAACTGCAGTCATGAATTCGACAACAAGCAAAAATACACTACGAACTGAATCACGCAATCATGAACTAAATCAATATGAAACTAGCAATTTGAAATTGGTTCACTGTTATAGAACCCCTTGGTCCAAAGTACATGCGTTTACACTTTACAAAAAATTCTTCTTTTGTCGCCCCTAGAAGTTTTGTTTTTTTTTTTTTTTTGTTTTTTTTTTTTAAAAAATTTTTGGATTGGTTTTTGTGTGTTTCCCTTTTTGGGGGGCGTTTTTTAAATTTGGGACCGAGCTTGGGACCGATGTGCTGGTCTTCCTAAGCCAATTGTCTTAAGCCGATTATGAAAACAATTTAATAAAACCTTTATAAGACCATACAAATTTTGAAAATGTTCTGGTAATAGATGCTATGACCACTTGAGAACCTTCATAAAACCTATTGGCTGCCATGAAAACCAGCATACGGCCAAATGGCCACAGCTGTAAAACTTCACTGTGATATCGTGGTTGGTTTTTGTTGTTCTGCTTTGTTCGATTCTCTGCTCTTCTGATTCATTGAGCAGTAAATAATATCTAAGAAAAAAGGTCTGGTGTTGCGAGAAATTTTGTTTGATAGCAAAATATCGAAAACAAATTGAGTTTTTTTTTACAACGTATCATGCTCCAAATTATGTACGCATTTAATTTTGTGGTGAATATTGGCACGATAAGAGCCGAAAATTAATGCGCCTCGGAAATTATGCGAGTTTTCAGCAACTTACACAAAATTAAAACAAATATATTCGATAAATTAATCATGAATTTCTTGAAAATTTATGGAATTCAATAAGGTTATCTAAAAAAAATGCAGAAACTGGTCTCCGATCTAAGGTTCATTTACATTACATATAAAATTAGGTGCATTTATTTTTCCACATTTCAATTATTTCTTATATTTCAATATGACGATTGGAAAAAGATCACAATTCTGCCATAAAGCCAAATTATCTTCGCAATGACTACTTTAAAACTATTTGGTTATTTGGTGGCTTTCCTCAATGCCAATTTGCCGTTTAATGCATTTACTGGAAGCAAAATGGTTTTAAAATGCTTTTTCCACTGACCATAATAAGATAATATGAATGAGTCCAAAAACGGCATTTCAAAACAGCATTTTATGAGTTCATAAAGTCGAAATCAAACATTTGATAGGAGTGCAAGGAATTTGAGAAAACAAGGTTTTAAGATCGTAGTAAACAAGCTGTGTAGGTTCTCATAAATCTGACTAAAATATGAAACCTATTGGCACATCTTGGTGTCATAATAAAACCAAATTGATTTCTAGTGGCTTTGATAAAACCTTAATAAAACTTAATAAAGCAGGTTAGTTTTGGCGATGTTACTTGGGCCGCTTTTAAATAATCATATATTATTTTTAATTTAATTTACACACTTTTTATGACACATATTATGACAACCAACAAAACAATATTTGGAATATTTATTTTTCGTGTGGTGGATAATTATTTAATTGATGAAACTAATAATAAAGGCTGACGAACTGCCGATGGGTATAAACAAGTCGAACAAACCCAGTAAACATCCCAACCGGCCCAGCAAGCAGAACTCCGTGGCCAAAAAGCGTGCAAGGCTCTTGTACGACCGTGTTTTGACGAAACACAGGGGCTGCAGTTTGATCGATGACGAAACATACGTCAAACTCGATTTAAGCAGCATCCCGGTTAAAAGTTTTACATTGCAATTGGACGTAGGGATGTGCCGGGAAGATTCAAGTTCGTGTTTGCCGATGATTTGGCAAGCGATTGCAATTGTGGCCTGAAAACGTCACATCCTCGACGATGATATTCCAAGTTTACATCTAAGAATGCCTGAAAAAGGATATATTGCCGTTCATCCGCAAGCATAGCGACAAAGTAATCTTTTGATACGATTTGGCCAGCTGCCACTACTCCAAGGCGGTTCTGGAGTGGAAGGCTTTCAACACGATCGATTTTGTCCCCAAGCTAATGAATCTTCGGAATTGCACGGAATCTCGACCACTTGAAAAATACTGGGCAATTTCAAAGCAGCGACTTCGACGAAGCGGCGGGGCAGCCAAGGACATCCAGCAAATGCGGGCAAAATGGAAGAAATGCGCTGATTCCGTGTCCGTTTCCACTGTGTGGGCGTTGATTGGCTCCATCGCGAGGAAGGTTCGAGATTTCGTTCGAGTTGGAGAAATGTAACGATCTAATGCTGTAACTTTGAAGTTTTCATAAAAGTGCTGTAAAGCAACAATTCATGGACTTTTTAAACTTATTGAATCACAAATAAGAGGTATTTTTGTGCGTATCAATTTACTTTTAGCCAGCCTTTATTTTATATTATTTACTGCCGCCGATTATCAATTTTAACTACAGATACTTCTCGCGTACGGTATTTTTCTAAACAAAGACTTCAATCGTTAATTTTTCGCTAATTTATTTGAGAAAGCTTTAATACAGGACTTTTAATGAAATCTGCAAGATTCCAATCTGATTTTAATGTTGGATTCCCTTTGGTCAAGAGCTTTAAAACTGCATTTTCGTGACCGAGCAGTGGTTGCTATCCATGTGTTCCAAACCAACGCATCAGGATCATGTTTTATCATTGATTTTTTCCTCAACGCAAAACTTTTTCAGAGCTAAATGATTGTCAATTATTACCTAATTCCTTTAATTGAACACAGCTGCACTTACTTGCGTAAACAATCAAATTTCCATTGGCGATGAAATAGAGGTTTGTGCTTGAATGCACCGTTTTGTTTCTTTTGTTTTGGGATCTGGCAAGATCCATCTCGACAATGTTTTTTTCTGCTAGCCAAAACTTCCTGCGATAAACACACTTGGAATTGAATTTTTGCAGAAAACTTATATAATCTCAAAAACCTATTACATTATAAAATTCACGACAAGAGAATAACACGGTAGAGAAAAAATCGAGACATAAGATTTTCAACGGGGCCTACCTCGATTCATAGTACAGGGTAGGCCCAAATAAGTGACGCATGAATCAAAGACTGTATCTCCCACGAAAAGACAAATAATTTAAATGTTTCGTTGTTATTCTGTTTCTTATATTTGACTGATTATGTGTACATATTTACATTTCGATTCTATCGCTTTAGCTTTAATTATTGCCCTTAGTCTCTTCGGAAAGGCATTACAAGTGGCACGCGCCTGATTCTCGGGGATTTCATCCCATATCTTCTGTATGGTAGCTTTGAATGTTTCAATATCCATTGGTTTGAGATTTCGAAAGTGAGCTTCCATGATTCCCCAAATAGAGAAATCCAGAGTATTTGCATCTGGCGAAGAAGCTGGCTATAATTCCTTAGGAATGAAGTCTGGCAAATTTATGGTGCACCATGCTTGGGTAGGGCTCCATGCGACGGCGCAGAATCCTGTTGAAACAACCATTTGCGGTTACCGAACATCGTTAAAGTATGATTCTTCAAATGCAAATTTTCCAGGACCTCTTTTACGTAGTATGCTGCGTTGATTTTTACACCCTGATCAATGAAAAGTAGTGGTGGACAACCTTCCGCAGAAATCGCTCCCCAAACCATGACCGAAGTATGATTTTGGAAGCCTTGAGCTGCGCGAATTTAAGAAGGGATATCTTGAATACTCGCTGCATAGACCCTGTCATTTTGAGCGTTGAAACTTTGCTGCAATGCGAAATTTTTCTCATCCGAAAATACAATCATGGAATCACAGTGCCGATGAAGTAATTCGCGACAACGAATAACTCTGTTCTTCTTGTTGGCTTCCGAAAGTCCATGATTTTTTTTTTTCTTGTACGGCACCAATCTCAAATCCTCTTTGAGAACTGATCTGATAGTTTTCCTGGAGACGTCCATATCCTGAGCCAGTACATATGAAGACCGACAAGGATTTCGGAGAATTCGCTCACGCACCGCCTTTACAAGCCGTTTGGTACGTACACTGCGAGGACAACCTGGTTTTTTCTTTGGATCGATGGTTCCCCTCGTCCTTCATCTTCTCAACGTCCGGTCGATTATTGTGCGGCATATTCCTGGGAACGCTTTCTTGCCAAATACAACTGCAAAATCCGTTGTTTTTTGAAGTCCATATTTTTCTTAGGCACTTCCTGTCGACGGAATCTAGCGAACACTAGTTTTTTTTTACATATTAATCAGTCCCTCTTTAATATGCTGGCAACCAGATGGCTCTTGCGATGGTTAGAAAAATTCCACACTGAAACAAAATACTGCGTCACTTATTTGGGCCTACCCCGTATACATTTTATTTTTTCATCACCGGTTTGATCAACATTGATAATAAATGAATTCGTTTTTTAACCAAGTGAATGTTCGAAAATCCTGTGTTATTTCAGCATAGAATCTTGAGTACTCAAATTTATCACATTCCGAGCCACGAATTATTTCTCCACAAATATACCGGAAAATCTAAACGAATGCTTTATTTTTCTCGGGAACAATCTTATCCAGTATTGAAATTTTTGCTTCTACCAATGAAAAGATTAAGTGACAGTCTTTGACAAGTACTCGCTAATTCATATCAGATCAGTTTAGTACAACATTCGAGAATAACTTAATAAACTTTAGAGCATCCACCTCATCCTAAATAACAAATAGTGAAATGAAGCCATCGATTCCGATCACGGATGAACTATTTCCGAAATTATGTATTCTTTTTGTTTTGTGACATTCAATAGTCCATCATCGTACATAAAGGATTAATTTTCTCATTTTGGAGAACCGCAAACTGTCGCCTCTCAGCCGTGACGAACTATGTTTTGGAAAAGCATGTTTCTCAAAAACCAATCTTGACCTCTTCCACGGATGAAAGCAAATCACAAGGGGGTTTAAAACTATAACTAATAACTGCAGGAACACAGAGCCTCAGTGCAGGAGAGTAGTAACACACAACAATTATGCTCGTCATTAGCGATCCTTGCAGCAGTCCTGCCAGCATAAGCCATCCGGAAAGGGACACAACAGCGTGGCAGCAGCAATCATAATTTATGACCGCATGATATCTCCGTAGTGGAATCACAGTCCGTGACCTGTGCACACGCGTGGCATTACGACAGGGGGATCAGGAAACCTGGCCCGGCTCGTGGACAGCAGCAGCGATTGATTGCGGAGATATCAAAGCAAATATACAATTGCAGTGGTGTGTACACCACCATCCATGCAGGACCCGGTTTTCCAAGGGACTCGTGTCGAGTAATGAAGTCAACTTGCTCCCTGATCCCGGGAATTAGTGGCTTTTGTTTCTTTTGATTTTTCCAAAAAGTTTTTAATGATATCTACTCGGTGACATCTAAATTATCAGGCGAGCAAAATGAACAAAAAAAAATAAACACAGAAACCTGCGAACAGGGGAAAAAAAAGCGTTTAAAATGTTGTTAATGATCGGAAACGCTTCTCTGGGATGCACGCGCCTATCATCCCTCATCCCTCATCCTTCGGGGCTATAATTTATCAATTTACACCCAACAATTGGCCGCCACGCATCCCGATAGGACGACGACGAGACAGAAAATTAATCCCCTAAGTGTGAAATTACGGTTTCCTCGCCCCGAACACGCCGTAATGATGATCCGATGGTTGTCATCATTTTCATGTTTCTCGCATTCGATTCCCGCAACGCTAATCCACCCCTATCGATGTTGCATCACAAACTGGCGCTGCAAGACCAAGAACAGCAACAATCAACAAGCGGCAAAGCAGGATATAATTTCAAAGCAAATAGTAGTAGCAGGCGGGCAGGCAAGCAAAAAAAAAGAAACATATCTGATGTATGTATGTCACTCGCTTATCATGTCGATTTTCGACACAACTCGGTCCTACTCCTTACTTGTTTTGTGGGGTATTGAAACGGACCGAGGCTCTGTCTGCAGTGGCAATCTGAACGGAAAACAATTAATGGTTTGCCGAGCACATAGAAAGAGAGTGATATTATTGTAATTCATAGGCGGCGGCGCGCGAACATATCATGCAATTTGCTGTTGCAAATACACGGGCGAACGAATGGCGGCGGTGGTGGTGTTAATCCTTTATGTCAACTAATAAACTGTCAGCTCAAGAGTTGGTGATCTCCATTGTTCGGCTGTTAGGGGAATGGCACCGAGTTTTGATGGAAATGTGGCAAATTCAATTAGGTCGCCCGTATGGCCACGTCGCAGTCTATTGGCATCTGTGACAGCGATGTGTCGGCGATGGATTACGTGAGCACGCATTTCAAGGTTAGAAATTCAGCCGATATGACAATGTTAGGCAACCCTTTTTCGGATGGTGATGGCCCTGCTGCGGGATCGTTGGTTGGATGGGTAGAACTTAGATGTCTTTTGCGGGCGTTTGGAAATGATTAATGATGGAGTTGGTGAATTGAAATCGATCTGCTGCTCTGACGACAGCTTGCTGATTCATAGGGGCTTTGATTGGGTTAATTTTTGGAGGTGGAAATTGTTTCGAGTTAGGCAACTTTTGGCTGTTTTGGGCGCCACTTAATTGTCCGAGGGTACAATGAGTAATAAGTAGAGCACAGAAATCATGAATCGCATCCATAAGCAATAGCAAAAGGACAGTTAGGATCTGTTTATAAAGTCTGTATCCACATTAATCCGGACACCTTCAAATCATTGTAACTTTTGAAATAATGCACGTAGGAATGAAAAATTTCACTGTGGTATAGCTGAGAGTCTATGATGAAAAAGACTATGCTTGATGTTTACATTTCATGTTTAGTATTCAAGATGGCGACGAAAGAAAAACAAGTGCGCGAGCGTACGGCAAATCCTGACTTGTCAATACGGGACCTTGCAAAAACATTGGATTTGCCTAAATCCACTGTTCACGATGTGCTCAAATCATTTTCGGAACGTTTGACGGTGGAGAGGAAACCGAGAAGTGACAAAACCTTGAACGCGCTGATCCTGCCATGGACCGAAAGGTGAAAAGGATATTAACGAAAAACCCAAATCTCTCCATTCGAACGGAGGCTCGTAAAATAGGGATGTCGCCTGGTTTTGTCCAAAAATCAAAACAACGTTTGGGACTTAAGTCGTATGAAGTAAAAACAGTTCCAAATCGCAACGACAAACAGAACTTGGCAGCAAAATCACGGGCTCGACGTTTGTACTGCGAATATTTGACGAAGTTTTCATGCGTTGTTATGGACGATGAAACATATGTCCTGGAGGATTTCAAGCAGCTTCCAGGGCTGGCTTTTTATTCTGCTATGGCCAGAAATGCTACAGCTGAGCATTTCAGAACGAAGAAGGCATCGAAATTTCCCAAAAAATACCTTGTGTGGCAAGCAATTTGCACATGTGGAAAAAAGAGTAAATCTTTCGCCACTACAGGCACAATCAACAAGGAGATCTATCAGAAAGAGTGTCTGCAGAAGCGATTGCTAGCCTTTATCAAAAGTCACAAAGAAAAACTTTTGTTCTGGCCCGATTTGGCCTCATGTCACTATGCTAAAACTGTGATGGAGTGGTACCAAGCAAATCAAGTGAAAATTGTACCAAAAACCTCAAACCCGCCAAATTGCCCAGAGCTACGACCAATCGAGAGATATTGGGCTCTGATGGAGCGGAAGCTTTCTGGAAAGAGGCAAGGAATCACTTCCAGCAAATTTGGACAAAGACGGCTTCTACGATTTCTGAAGAGTCTGTACAAACCCTAATGGACGGAGTTAAGCGCAAAGTTCGAAAATTTTATGCAAATACCGAATAACTATGTTTTGTCTTCACGAATTGTTAGAACACATCCCATGAATCTGAAATACACAACTACGACGGAAATATAATGCGAAATTTATGTTTTATTCATGTCCGGAGGTGTCCGGATTATTGCGGATACAGAGCTTAAAGGCCGATACGGTCAAAATTTGGTCAATATCAACTTGACGTATTTCTTTCAATTTTGCATTTAAAAAACCTGAACACCCCTCATTTTGAAGGTGTGTGTGTGTAGAATGTTGCTCCTATTTTGATTTTGGAATTCACTCTTCAGTTGTCAAAATGCCGTCCAAGCAAGAAGAGCAGCGTATCAAAATTTTGCTCGCGCATCGCGAAAATCCGAGCTACTCGCACGCAAAGTTGGCAAAATCGCTAAAAGTTGCCAAATCAACCGTTACAAATGTAATTAAAGTGTTTGGGAAACGTTTGTTGACAGCCAGGAAGTCTGGATCGGGGGGAAATCGAAAACCGGAAGCCGCTGAGACGACAAAGAGAGTTGCCGGTAGTTTCAAGCGAAACCCTAACCTATCTCTCCGAGATGCCGCAAATAAGCTGGGTGTATCGTCTACAACCGTGCATCGAGCCAAAAAACGAGCCGGACTATCGACTTACAAGAAGGTAGTGACTCCAAATCGCGATGATAAACAAAATACGACGGCCAAAGCGCGATCCCGGAGGCTGTACACGACGATGCTGACGAAGTTTGACTGCGTGGTAATGGACGACGAAACCTACGTCAAAGCCGACTACAAGCAGCTTCCGGGACAGGAGTTTTATACGGCAAAAGGAAGGGGAAAGGTAGCAGATATTTTCAAGCACACGAAACTGTCAAAGTTCGCAAAGAAATATCTGGTTTGGCAAGCCATCTGTACCTGTGGCTTGAAAAGCAGCATTTTCATAGCTTCCGGGACTGTCAACCAAGAAATTTACGTGAAAGAGTGTTTGAATAAACGTCTGCTGCCTTTCCTGAAGAAACACGGTTGTTCCGTACTGTTTTGGCCGGATTTGGCATCTTGCCATTACGGTAAAAAGGCCATGGAGTGGTACGCCGCCAACAACGTGCAGGTGGTTCCCAAGGACAAGAACCCTCCCAACACGCCAGAGCTCCGCCCAATTGAGAAATACTGGGCTATTGTCAAGCGGAACCTAAAGAAGACCAAAAAAACTGCTAAGGACGAGCAGCAGTTCAAGGCAAACTGGCTTTCTGCGGCGAAGAAGGTGGACAAGGTGGCTGTACAAAATCTGATGGCAGGGGTCAAGCGTAAGGCCCGGCAATTCGGATTTGGAAAAGCGGAAGCCTAACTGAATATTTTTCCTGAATTTTATACTAATTGAACTTGAAAAAGAAATTTAATTTGATTTTTTAAATAAACGATTTCACCGATTTACACGCGTTTTCCCTTGACCAAATTTTGACCGTATCACCCTTTATTCACGGGCTTGGTTAAACATTTAGCTGAATTCACTCGGCATTCTCATATATAACTGATAACTCGGCAAACTTGAAACTGAAATATCGGGTAACTTCATTATTAAACCGATCCTCGGCAACACTAGGAGCCAACGTTAACTAAACTTCAACCGACCTCAGCTGCTTATCATTCCGAAATATCGGTTTAGTAGTTTTGTAAGCTGAGGCTTGGCTTTTTATTTGTCAACCGCCATGCGCCATATTGTTTTCATTAGCAAGTGGAGTAAATCGTATGTTGTTTGTGGAACGATGAAAAAACATACATTTATTGGCACTACATCAATTACATTGATAAAACCTCGTCAACAATTCTACGCCGATTCACCCGGTCCATGGTTGCTTCTCTCCATCCTCGGTTGCGCCCCACGCTTTTCAAGTCTTGGTTTACCTTATCCGCCCATCTAGCTCGCTGTACTCCACGTCTTCTTGTACCAGCCGGATTTGACGCAAACACCATCTGTGTAGGGTATTGGCTATAGGCATGAAATACAGTGAGATGTATTCGTTTACCCGCACCACGGTAATTTTTTGTTTTGAAATCTAATGAATGTTAAATCGTTTCATTTTTCAATTATTTTATTTATCTCTCCGAGCTATAAAAAGTAATGATTTCTTCAAAACTAGTTCCTCTTATGTAGTTAAAATCAAAAAATTATAATAACAAAGGGTTGCATTCGTTTAGCCGCACTTTCAGTCCTCTTCAGTAAAATCCAAGCGTTTACAAATTATTGTTGATTCGGTACTTGGTAGCTCCTCCTTTGTTCTTGATGACTTCAAAGATTCTCTTGGGCATCGAAGAAACCAAGCTCTTGATAGTTCCTTGGTCGATTTGTTCCCAGCACTCCTTGAAGCATGCCTTCAACTCATTCACGGTGTTGAAATGGCGTTCATTTGCGTAAACCTTCGATGCCAGTATGCTCCAAAGGTTCTCAACGGGGTTGCAATCTGGACTACATGCTGGCCGTTCAAGAACGGTGATTTTTTTCGACTCAAACCATGCCTTGGTCTGTCGCGACACATGGATTGAAGCCGTATTTTGCTCTTCGTCCAAATGATCTTCCAAAAACGGCACCAACACTTCTTCCAAGAGGTCGCAGTAAGTAGTCGAATTCATTTTTGTGGAGATCCAGCAGATGGATAATTTGGAATCATAGGAAAATCCACCCCATACCATTACAGTTCCTCCTCCAAAATTTCTCTTGGATCGGGTTACTCCTTTATCCCTCAAATCGTGCCAATAATGACTGTAGCAGTCTGGGCCGTCGAGGTTAAACTTTTCTCATAAGAAAATATGACCTGGCGCCATTGGTCCGTTCAGGACATATGATTCTGTGCGAATTGTAGTCGGTTTGCTTTGTGCTTTGGCAAAAGTCTGGGTTTAGGCTTTGGTTTTGTCCATTTGATCTTCGGACACACATTCAGAGTGCACTGGAAGATCGAGTTTGGCAATAATCTGCGGACAACTCAAGTGGTTTTTGGTAGCTTCCTCTCGGATTTGTCCTTTTTGCCGAGCTGTCAGTTTCGAATTCCCTTTTGTTCGCTTCTTAGTACCATACTTCTGCGGATTTTTTCGATGATTCCGAACAACCTTATCTGATCTATTGATTTTCTGGGAAATCTCACGATTACTGAGACCAGTATCCGCTAGAACTCGGATTTGGCCTTTCTGCACCTCGTTCAAGCGTTTTGCCTTCCCCATACCTAGACAAATTAATTTTATTGCGAAATACAACACAGTACACAACGAAAATACTTACTGAGGTGCAGAAACCGCATAAACTATTGAGCAAACTTAAGAGCTTTCTAAGAAAATCGCGATAAAGGTGACTGCGTCTAAACGTTTGCAACGCAACGGAAGCAGGAAATATGGCGATAAGTCTTCTACGACACGTAAACAACGCTAGGATGCTGTTATTAGTGTGTGTAAGCAAGGCAATGGATCTCACTACTACATGCATATAATAATTGATTCGTTGCACTGAAATAAAAGGATCACGGCAAAATTTTATAGATGCGGCTAAACGATTGCAACGCACTGTATTCAATATTTCGATGAAAATCTAATTCAAAATTTCGAATGTTTACACAAAATTCAACCGAAATCTCGATTAACCTCATTTCTTTTTGTTTCGAATGTTAACCGATATATCAGTTTGCTTATGCCGAGATTCCCAGTTAACTATATGAGTTTTCAGATTGACCCAAACCGTGATTATCGGTTAACGTAAAAAAGCCGAGATCGAGAGGTCGGTTGTACGGATATCGGTTTCAGAAAGCCGAGATTCGGCATATAATTCTAAGTGTACAGTAGCAGCAGCAACAGTGCATCAACATAACCGAGGCTGGATACTTCGGTCAGGTCAGGTCACGACACAAATCACCAGTATGACGCAACTCCGAAGATTATTGGTAAGAAAAAACAGCAAGTATTTAACTTCGGTGAAATAGTATACGTCAGAGGCTACAGAAACCCGAAGAAAGCAATTTTGATAAGTTTCTCTTAAGAAACTAACCATACCCAATTTACTAATCAATCTAAAGCATCGCGATTATTAAACAAAGATTATGACCGAATTGCCCCATCAGCTTTTCTACGATACTTGTAGCACAAACGAATCTACACACGGCTCACTGCAAATAAAGAGGCTCTTTCTATGCAATCTATTAATAAACAGAAGAATCTGAGCGTGATCTCATAACCAATAAGGTTAACCCAACGTGGGTGGTGCTCAGTGAACAAATCACTGTACATGAAAGTCACAAAGAATGGAATATTTTTATGAAATATCGATTCTCATTTGTTTTTGCATCTCTGTTCACCAAAGAAAAATTTATATTTGAGTGACATAAGATCGAAACTATGAACAGATTTAATTTACAGATGATGACATTTCATCTGTTTGCAAATTGATAATTGGGAACATATATCCTATGCGCTATCTGAAATAAACGAGCAGAAAACGGAACAACTCTTCAAACACTCCCTAAATCTTCACTCTGAGCTCATTTCGGGCCTTAACTGATCCCTTCCCGCCAATCAGTTATCCACACCGGGAACCACGCACATGCAGCTCGCACCCATAAATCTAATCGCATTCCCGCCCCGAAACTATATCGCACATCGCACAATCCCGAGCGAAATCGATTGGTCCCACGGTTTTTTGCTCGATCACGGGAACAATCATTTTTTATGACTTTATTACCGAAGCGCATCGACGGCGAACGACTCGACGACACGGCGAATGAATGCCTAATTTGCAAATTACAAATGTCAACAGCAAAACAGACATCATTTCACCCTCTCCCAACCATCCTAGAAGGATAGAAAAAGTAGCATCAATTTCATATGCATCATCCTTTCTTTTCTTTTTTCCGACATACATGCATGCAAACACGTGATCGCCAGCAAAAAAAGGGGTTGAAAAAAGTCAAACCGTGTCAAATTTTCACGGCTCATGCCGAAGAACAACGCTCGAAAGCGTTAAGACGACTAACCTCATACACATTAGCATATTTCAGTTTGTGCAATCGCAGCTTCCTAAACCCACCACTCGAGGGCCACCCATAGCACGCGCACACGCTAACTGTTCGAAACCGTTGCCAGGTGCTGGGGCAAAGTAGCGAACGCCACGCGATGATAACCATCTCATTCGGGCGGATTAGAAGCCGATTTGCATTTTGCATGCACCGAACGGCGACTTTCGGTGACAATTTTAATTCCCATTGTTGCGCCCGCCGGGTTTTGAATCACGCGCAACGGCTTTGCCTTAACTTCTTTCAGGACTCAATTAAAGTAATCCTCCCGTGCCAAAACATCTGTCGCGGCTTATTGAAATATCAACAATGCATGCAACTTACCGGATCCTCGACTGTCGTCGGCCAGCTCCCGGTGCGCAGAGGACGATGACGGTGGAACCCGTGGCCTTAGCAGCAGCTCCTGTCCCGGGCTGATATCACATATCACTTCGTACCATTGCTGAAAAAAAAAGGGTTCGGGCGATACATTCATATTGCATGATTAGGGGAGAAAAGCGTAAAGGGGGGGGACTCACATAACCATCCTTAAAGTACTGTTGCACGTTAACTTCCGCCAGGCTGCTGGTGCTGCGGATGTTCCGGGACCAGTTGGCCGATTCGAGCGTGGCATCGAGCCAACCGCGGAGGTTCATATCCATAAACTGGAAAGAAACAAGAGGGAGAATAAAACGTTAGCAGCGCTGCATTTGTCGGCGGTGGTTGGTTTGGAAACTATTCGAAATAGTCGGGACACGTACCCGATGCAGTGTTATACCGGGGTGATCTAGATATACTGTGATGTGAAACTCTTCCATTTTTAACCCTTCCTTAGACTGTTTTCGGAGGTGTTCTACTTTTGTTTTGGACTATTTTAATGACATGTATAGCAAATAGACCATCAAACATAGATCAACGCCCTTCATTTTCACTGCTCAGTGAAAAAATCTCTTGAAAGTGGTCTACGACTAAGGCTTTGTACCAATTCGCGAATTAATTTTAATTTTACTTAAACTTGACAGATGGAAAATAGTCGATTAATCGATTAAAATCCCTTTGTTATAGATCGACAAACTTTCTAAGTTTATTAAACATTGCAGTTACTTGTCTGATCCGGGATAGCAGCAAGCTCTTCCCACGAACGATTGGGTTTTTGTGAAGTGTCATGTTTACTTTTCCGTTTTGCTTTTGTTATGAGTTTGTGAACAAAAATTCATTTGGTTTTTTTGAATATTGTTAATCAAATTCGGTTACACTAGCTTACAGCATTGATGAACTCGGTACGCTGATCATCATTAATAATGTGAAATTATATGCAAAATTTAGAAATGCCATCAAATAAAATTAGAGTAGAACAGTTTTCGAGATATGGATAAAAGTTGATTTTTTTATAAATGAACAAAAACACATTTACTTAAAATGGAATATCTCCAACGTGTGTGATCCAATTTCAAATATTTTGTCATCAAATGAAGCAGAATTAAATTTAACACTGATCTTTTGAACATTGCAATAGGAGTAATAGTTTCGACGCTATTTATAATTATATATAATTTTTTACGATTTTTTTTGGAGATTTGTAAAAAAAAAATTGAGCATATGATTGCATAATGCATAACATATGATTAATACCAAAATAAAGTCAACAAAAATATATGTTGCATAGGGTGACGCAATGTAATGTTAGCCTATCACCTTCATTCGGCCTATGTACCAAATGTGTCATTAATTTAGCGATAATCAACAAAATCATGTTGCTATTAGGATGACCGATGTAATCCGAAGCAATTGAGGCAACATTAATCAACTTATAGTTGTTCACTTCAGCGTAGTTTTAGATTTCTTGAACTTTTTGGGGCATCATGATTTCACTGGTTAAGCTGAACAGATGATCTCCACCCATTTTGTTCCACCATCTCTGTTGCATCCCGAGACACGTTTCCACTCTTCTTCACCTTCTGTTTGACAACTGCCCAATATTTCTCTTTTGGGCTGAATTAATGTCCTTTTCGAAGAAATCCACCCCGTTGTCTCGATACCATAGTAGTACTTATCCATTGTAGTGGCAGCTTTGCAAAATCAGGTCAAAACTTAACAGGTCCATTATGAGCTTTAATGAACGGAAGAATACATTCCACAGGCACTCCTGCTTGTACATTTTGGAATCCCTAGCCTTGCTTGTCACGAAAACCTGTGTGTTTTGTCCGCAGCTGCCTTGCCAGATGATAAGGTTGCTTGTGATTTTTTTTTGTCAGAAACTTATTTGAACTTTCTAGGGACACCACCTCGAACAGTGGCTTTGTAGAACTATTGTCCGGGAAGCTGTTCATGCGGATGCATCCTTCGTACTTCGTAAGAACCTCATTGTACAAATTCCGGTCACGTTTTTTGGCCACTAGATTCTGCTTCAGTGTCCTGTTTGGTTGCTCACTGACCCAAAAAGATTGACATCCTTCCTGCAAAGGAATGCTTCTTGGCGATATAATAATCCGACTGCCCGGATTATTAGAGCGATAAGGGGTTATCAACACCTTCAAATGCAACTTCCGATCCTTAGTTCTACTACGACGCTCGCTATTATCCTGCCGATCGATAGTATGCCGCTCACGGTCAATTTAGCCAATTTCAACAACTTCGTGACTTTTTTAACCTGACCACGTCCACGCAGGACGAACATCTGAACGATGTATTGTTAGTATTAGGTAATTTGGAAATAAGTGAACGAAGTTACGGCCATGTTGAAGAATATAATATTAATGCTAGCCCTAAACGGTGTTTATTTGTGGTCGATGATGAGAAGAAAATTTCAACGGATTAATTAGACTCAATGTAAACCGAGTAGAACAATTTTCTTGTTCGATGTCCTGCAGATTTTCGGAAGTAAGTAGATATATTCAGTAGATACAGCAGAAATGAAGCGTGCGTTTTTCTGTGTTTACCTTCAACAACAAGCTTAAGCTCAACTGGAAGGAATTCAAAACCCTTAACCAGCAGAGATGGCAAATGAACTAAACAAAATATGTATTCTTATGTAGAAAATAAATATTCATTTCTGTTTTATACATATCTACAGGGGATGATCAAAAAGGAGAAGACTAGCAAAATTTTGTCCAGATTCAAAGTGATACAGTTCGGTGAATAATTAACCGATTTTGATCAAATTTAAAGCGTTCGACGGAGAAGTTTTAGCACGTTTAATTAAAATTTGATTTGACTCCCGGGCACCGGAGATATCATAGATACTTTGAGGTTATGTCAAATGTGCTAATTTTCTGCAGCTCGTTATTTTTTATGTTACTTGAAAATCAGATATATTATATTTTTCTCAGAAATTAAAATTTATAACAAGTCTGTCAGTGGTTAAAGATCGTGAATCGGCCCATAAACAACCGAGATATGGCCATTTCCGTAAAATGTAGTTTTTTACCCTATTGCCTGACACTTCTTATGTTGAAAAACTCCTTTTTAATTTATCTGTAACTCTGCGTACCCTTAACCAAATTAGATGCAACTTTTTCCATACGATTACAAATTTATCCTAGTTTTTGGAAAAGTAGCGGACATTTCGTTATTTTCCGTAGTTCCGGATTCATTATCGGGAATCGTGAAGGAAGTACCCTACCAGTGTAATGGCCAGAGTTAGAACTGTATCAAACCTGGCTTGCGACATATCAAACTTCATGATTTTACAAACCAATACCACTGGTAGTCAACCTGAGAGTATTCTTTCACATTGGCCACACCTGGTGACGTTCCGGATTCCGGGTTCCCCCAGGGAAGTGGCCAGATTTCGAATGATGTCAAACCCTGGCTTGCGACACATCAAACTTCATGATTTTACAAAACAATACCTAAACTAAAAATAACTCAAAATTAATAACTCAAAATTAATTGAAAAATAACTCAAAATTAATTTGGCCTACGGAACCATCGACCTGGCGGAATAGAACTCAAATTGGGTATTATTTTTTATCCGTGTACATGTTTGCATAGAAGAAGACAAAAGGTGACAGGATTGAGTGCTTGCGCATGGGACAAATCAAGGTTAAGTGCTGAAGTGTGCAGTTCGAAATGCCATTAGAGCTTACGGAATTTCAACGGGGCCGTATAGTCGGTGCTCGAGAAGCCGATGCTTCGATCGCTGAAACATGCAAACTGGTTGGTGTTGCCAGGGCCACAGTTTGCCGGATAATGTCGGAATATAAAAAACATGGAAAAACATCGCCTGATAAAAGTAGCTTTGGACGGAAGCAGAAGATGGATGACCGGCAGCAACGTTCGTTGAAGCGCATAGTCAAAGCAGACTGACGCATTAGTGCTGCTAAAGCAACTGCTGCTTTGAACAATGCGCTTCAAGAACCAGTTTCTACATCAACTGTCCGAAGGGAGCTGCACGACATAAATCTTTACGCTCGTGCGGCCATTTCTAAACCGCTAATAAAACCGCAAAACGCGGTAAACAGGAAGCGCTGGTGCAAGAATCATAAGGAATGGACGCCAGATCAATGGAACCAAGTTGTGTGGTCGGACGAATCATCTTTTACCTTGTTTCCAACTACAGGTCGAGTGTAAGTATGGCGTACTCCTGGAGAAGCCTACAACCCTGGCTGCCTTCTGCCAACCGTTAAACATGGCGGGGGGTCAGTTATGGTATGGGGTGCAATATCGTGGCATTCTCTTGGGCCTTTAGTTGTTATGAAGGGAAAAATA
This sequence comes from Aedes koreicus, assembly GCA_024533555.2. Taxonomy (NCBI): domain Eukaryota; kingdom Metazoa; phylum Arthropoda; class Insecta; order Diptera; family Culicidae; genus Aedes; species Aedes koreicus. The sequence goes on along the minus strand of JAHHFK020004791.1, from coordinate 66,504 downwards.
AAGGCCAAAGATTATCAAGAAATATTGGATGACCAGGTATTTTTTAGAAAACCTTCACAATATACTTAAAATAACACAATTGCCCAACAGGTGCTGCCAATGATGAAGACCATCTTTCCTGATGGCAACGATGACAACGCTCCAATCCACACTGCTCAAATCATAAAGGCGTGGTACGAAGAGCATGACACAGACTTTCATCACCTTGATTGGCCAGCACAGTCACCAGACCTCAACATTATCGAGCCACTTTGGTCTACATTAGAAGCACGCGTGAGAAGTGTATTTCCACCACCATCGTCTCTAAAAGCGTTAGAGAAGGTTTTGATCCATGAGTGGTATAAAATACCTATCGAAACAATCCGAAAATTGTACGATTCCATCCCTAGGCGTATCCTAGCCGTTTTGAATGCGAATGGTGGACCCACGCCTTATTAAATGCGATTTTCCTTTGAAACGATCTATCTAATCAAAATAACTGAATTATTGTTAGCATATCCGAACTTTTATATATTTTCGAAACTATGTTTGAATAATTTGCCATAGAATCCTGATGCCCACAATAGAAACCTCAGATTCGCCACCAGTGGTATTGGTTTGTAAAATCATGAAGTTTGATGTGTTGCTAGCCAGGTTGGACATCGTTCTAAATCCAGCCACTTCCCTGGGGGAACCCGGATCCCGGAGCGTCACCAGGTCTGACCAATGTGACCGAAAACTCTCAGGTTGAGCACCAGTAATCTTGATTTGTAAAATCATGAAGTTTGATGTGTCGCAATCCATAGTTTGGAATCGTTCTATATCTCGACAATTCCCCGGGGGAACCCGGAGTCCGCAACATCACCAGGTGTGGCCAATGTGACCGAATACTCTCAGGTTGACCACCAGCGGTATTGTTTTGTAAAATCATGAAGTTTGATGTGTCGCAAGCCAGGGTTTGACATCATTCGAAATCTGGCCACTTCCCTGAGGGAACCCGGAATCCGGAACGTCACCAGGTGTGGCCAATGTGAAAGAATACTCTCAGGTTGACCACCAGCGGTATTGTTTTGTAAAATCATGAAGTTTGATGTGTCGCAAGCCAGGGTTTGACATCATTCGAAATCTGGCCACTTCCCTGGGGGAACCCGGAATCCGGAACGTCACCAGGTGTGGCCAATGTGAAAGAATACTCTCAGGTTGACTACCAGTGGTATTGGTTTGTAAAATCATGAAGTTTGATATGTCGCAAGCCAGGTTTGATACAGTTCTAACTATGGCCATTACACTGGTAGGGTACTTCCTTCACGATTCCCGATAATGAATCCAGAACTACGGAAAATAACGAAATGTCCGCTACTTTTCCAAAAACTAGGATAAATTTGTAATCGTATGGAAAAAGTTGCATCTAATTTGGTTAAGGGTACGCAGAGTTACAGATAAATTAAAAAGGAGTTTTTCAACATAAGAAGTGTCAGGCAATAGGGTAAAAAACTACATTTTACGGAAATGGCCATATCTCGGTTGTTTATGGGCCGATTCACGATCTTTAACCACTGACAGACTTGTTATGAATTCTAGTTTCTGAAAAAAAAAATATTTCCGATTTTCAAGTAACATAAAAAATAACGAGCTGCAGAAAATTAGCACATTTGACATAACCTCAAAGTATCCGTGCTATCTCCGGTGCCCGGAAGACAAATAAAATTTTGCTGAAACTAGAATAAATTCCCTGTCGAACTTCTCTAGTTTCACCAAAAACGGTTTATTATTCACCGAACTGTATCACTTTGAATCTGGACAAATTTTGCTAGTCTTCTCCTTTTTGATCATCCCCTGTATGTTCATTCACGAAATTTTTTAAGGCAAACATGATTTTTTATTTTTAACATGGAGAATGTTTGAAATAAACCATTTGAAATTAAAAAAATATTTGAACGATATTCTCTATTGCCTATTTATTTTATTTTTTTTTTGTGCATTTACTTTGGACCAATTACAGGAGTGTATGCGGACCTCAAGGACTTGAATAACAGTTTAAAAAATTAAAAACATCTTTTTTATTTTTTCAACCTAACTGTCACGCATGGGAATCGATAAATTTTAAATAACAGCTCCACCATAATTTTAATTCCAAAAATTATCAGAATTATGTGAAAATCAACCATGAATTTAAATGTTGAAAAATGTTGTAATCAAATATGGTTAATCACTAGCTAAACTTATTTAAATAAAAATATTTTGAGCCAAGCACCTACGAAATACATTCCATTAATTGTTTTTCAAAATTAGACCTCAGAAAATCTCATTCCATTTGAAAACCGGAATAAGTCACACATGGCAAACGGGTTAAACACAACGTCGGACATAGTGTGCTATATAGCTCAACATAGCTGTCAAGCGTAACGTCAAATTTTGTTTTGAGGGTTTTTCGAAACAAACAATTGGAGGTGTATCTATCCAGGATAGTAGTGGAATTGAATGGCAATGAATATTCATGTTTTCTATCATATATCTTCATCAAGCATTTACCGAAATTATATACTTTTAACGTGTAGAATAAGAACAAAATGCCATTAGTTACCACATAGGGTATGTTTCTCTTGACTCCCTTGAGCCTAATCTGCATCGATCGATAGCATTTTTTATTATACCTCATAAAGTATTTGAGCTGGACGCTACATTTAACTAGTTATATATATATATATATATATATATATATATATATATATATATATATATATATATATATATATATATATATATATATATATATATATATATATATATATATATATATATATATATATATATATATATATATAACGGCCTACATGATTCGATGTCAGAACGTCGGCAGTCCAACGCATTCTAGCTTAGGGCTGAGACAACAATACTATCGAAAATAAATCGACAAAGATTTTTCATTAGGGCCTAACTGACAAACGTAAACTATGGCTTTTTCCGCGAATTACTCGTCATTGAAAACATGCCTAATCAATCCACCACGGTCATTTCGAAGAGGAAGAATTCACCTATCCGCTAGAATTGGTGGCTTACATTGGTACACAGAAAAAAATCTTGTAGTAAAAACTACCATTTTACCCGACTATGCCTATCTTTAAAACTACCATGAAATTTCAGTCAAATTTACTACGTTTATGGTAAAACCATCAACATTTGTGGTATATTTGACAGACCTCATATTGATATCAACCGCACCATGGTTGATCTAATCGCAAGCATGGTAAAATCAAACGCATTTATAGTCAGGTGAAAATTTTTGGTGTTTGCGGTTAATTTAACCCTCGAAACGGTAGTTTCTACTGCGGTATTTTTTTTTTGAGTGTAGCCTTTTTGCCACGAGAAATTAACGGAAGAAGCCATTGTTTGAGTTTGTCAGTTAAGCCTTAATGAAAAATCTATATCGAAATGTATGTTATTGCTGCTCAAAGATAATATGATAGTTTAGAAACACTGAATCACCAACGCATGCGCACCGCATGCCTGTGCTAGCGGATCGGAGTATAAATAGACTTAAAATAATTGAATTTCGCGAGTCAAGCATCCTAATACAGCAATAATGAATCAACTGAATCACTTCTTATTTGAATATCACTGTACAATATTAATTTATTGGAAACATTAACTTATTTTGATCCTCTTGCAGAATGAACAAAAAATCATACTTACACTGCTTTGCGTAATTTATCCTTTTAGTTGCTAATCGTGATATCCTTAGTTCATTCCAAACAAGACAGTACTATTTAACCTACACCCGGAAGCTGAATGTATCATTTTTCGATTTTACTATATTCGCTTCTCCAACATGGACGAAAACACTATTTTAAGTTCCCAACAGAACACGTCACGATGTACCAGCATTCACCTCATTGCAAGAACTAAACTAATAGCTAGATGTTGAAAAAAATATAGCAGTAAAATTGCGCAGGCGTAAATCTGACACACGGGAGGGTAAAAATTCAAACTCAATGAAACAGTTCAAATAATTGATTCGGATTATCAATAGATTACATTTTTTTATTATTCCTCCGCAAAGAATCTCGAGCAAGATACCCACCGCCGATATTGTGTTGGGAGGGCGAATGTCTGACACGTACTTCAAAATCACATTTTCTTAGGTTGGTAAATAACGAATTTTTCGGTACAATTGGATAAATTAAAGTAGCTAGTCAGAACGGCATAACTCAGAGCGTCATTATTGTTACGGTGGTTGAACGCTGTAAGATCAGTTAATCAAAACGCGATACATCTCTTGATCTTTATGGACTTGCTCAAACTATGTGTGTAACGAATCGATCAAGAGATAAATCTATTTGATCAGTTTCGATCAACTGAGTTTCCAATTTTTATCTTCAACGAGAACAAATTCAAACACAAACTAAGTAAAGTTTTCTTTTCTAGCCATTTAAAACTTATTACTTAACATTCTAGCAAACATTACTGTCCACTCTTGGTGCCTCATGGTGATGAGCGGACATCTCCTTCTACATCATAGTCATTACTCCACGTAGGGAGAATACAGATATAACAATTATAGTATGATTTATTACTTATGTTTAATCCTTGGACCACCCAGAGGAGGTGACAACATTTTACCAAACTTAGAAGATTCCAAATATTTCGTCCCAAGTTTTCTTCAACCCACAGAAGTTTTATTAAATCTTGGGAAAACGTTGTTAGTTACTCAAACCAAACACATCTCGCATAATGAAAACAATACGATATATAATTGAAACTATATATTTTGAATGTGAGATACATTGCCACAGTTTGTGTTATTATAAAAACATATAAAATATAAGTGGTATATAATTTTCATTTGGCAGACTATCCCTAAGAAAGAGAAAACCAACCTACTGCCATCGGTCAGTTATCATTATTTATTCCTAACCAATCCAAACTTAAGTACCCAGGAAACCAATAAGCATTGAAATAAGCACTATTTCTGCATAATACTTGCATTAACGGTTCTTCTTGCTGTACATTGGCAGTCTGAATGCAAAGCTGTTGTATAAAAGCATGCGCAAAGCTACCGTAATGTAAGCTGTTTGATATCTGCATTTTTTTGCTTGATATATTATTAGAATAACGCACTAAAAATGCTTAGTTAAATTTGTTTACAAATCAACATATCGTGTATACAGTGAATCAAATTTATAATTTAAAAAAAGGTCTTATTTTGTTTTGCTTCGCATTTTCAATCAAGCATTCATTCAGCATTCTAAAAGCTAAGGGCATCTTCAACGGTGATCCAAATCGTGGATTGGATTTATTTTTTTAGACCAAACGCAAAAACATCGCTGCACCGGTGTTGTAAATTTTGTTTTATACTGGATCTATTTTGCATCATTTTAAAACTGGTATATGTTTTGATCTATTCTAGCAGCAATTTGGAACAAGAAAATTATTGTTCCAAAACACTACACGCTACTTGATAATACCAATTATTGAGTAAAATTTCAGCTTTTACTAAACAATAACTCAATTTGATTGAGTATATTCTGAGGTATATTTGTGAGCTGAACAGTCAGCGTGTGATACTGGCGGCGAACAGAAAGTTGTGTTGCTCGCCTCGGATGCTGATAATTACCTCAAGTTGCTCCCGGTGCTAGTGAATTACCTTTTCGTTCCATTCCTAAATAACGAATGCTTGTCTTAGTTTTTTTTTACAACCACTGCCTTTTCCGGAAAATGCTTACTAGATCGAAATGCGGAGGATCCGAGATTGCGAATAGTATTTCGATTGCTCTGAAATGAAAAATAATGAAGTCTTCAAAGTAAACAATCGGTTTATTGATAGATTGGTCATGATAAGCACTTGCAAATAGCTCATACAGATAAATTTTGGAGAAGCCTCTCGTTGACTCTAGTTGTCGCATAATGTCCAGGAACACCTCCCTTGGCATGAGGAAACGCAGAAAGTGCTTCTCGGTGTAGGTTTTCGTGTCGCTAAAGTAGTTCTGGAACAGTTTCTGATGACCGGAACGGAAATCACGGTCGACGTTGGGGCGTCATCCAGGACGTGACCCTCTCCGTCTAGACTCTTGTTTATCCGCTGCCTAACTACAAATCAGCATTATCTAATATCGTTTTAATGAAATGCATGCACTCACCTTCAGCCAAACGAAAAAAAACAAGTATTCCTTGCCGTCAGCTAACGACGCACTAATGGCATTAAAAATTATTTGGTCAAACCAATCAATGGCAAAATGTTTGTGAAAAATCTGCGATCTCTGAAAAAAAAAGCTTCTGATCTCTGATGTTGAATGATCAACAGAATGCGGGTGTTGGCAGGTTTAACAACAAGAAATACAACACCGTTGCGGGGAACGCAAAGTTGGTCTATTTTAGCTAGTTCTATTCAAGTTTCGCTGATGCAAATCAGGTATAAATTTGATCTAAAAATAGAACGCTGCTGAAGATGCCCTAAGCTCCCCAGCAGTAGAACAACATTTCAACTGCTGCCATCTTGCTGTCATTTGCAAACGTTACCAATTCATGCTACCAATGAATGACATATTATCGACATACACGTCTTCTTTTGGTGGGGTCCAGCATTAATTTAGCCGTATAGCGGGCCAATACCTGCTTTTAAATAGCATTTAAGACTACTATAATGCTCATATGCATTATATCGCTTGTCGTAAAGACGCATATACGCGGAAAGGAAAAAATATGGTTTGTTACCGTTTTGGTTCCTCTACCCTACTAAGCCAGTCCCGAGCGAAAAAAGCCGGAGATATTTAAGATGAATTGCTGGTCCGTGCATTTTTTCTTATCTCTTATCTCTCTCTCGCAAATTTACTTCGCTATTTCAAATTGATAAATCTCGATTGTTAGTGAATGGACATCGAATCGCACTACATAAGATTGCTCACAGCAAGTAAGCATACAAACTGATGTGATTAAATATCTAATACCTAGTATAGATTCTGAGTAATATCAATTCTAAATTTTGAGGTAATGGCTGCCGTCGAGAATGCTTCAGCGTGAGCCCTTAAGAGAGCGAGAAATAGGAATAGCAGAGTTCGTCATGAATGCGTTCAAACTGTATAACAGTTACTTGTATACAAGTTTGTCTAAATTAAATAATTATATAATCTAGGTAAGAAGATTCACTCCCACACCAACGGTCAAATTGAAGCCAAACTATTGTAACACACTTCCACAAATCAATACACACCAAAACACGTAACGGGAAGGAGTCAGGATAAGGTGGGCATTGGAATTAAAAGAAGGATATGAACGAGGGGTGGTGGACATTTGGGAAAGAGGAGGAGAGGTTCTCGGGTTACGAGGGAAGCTAGTGGGACAAGAACAATCGAAATGTCTTTTCTACTTCAGCTGTCTTGCTAAGCAGAGCTAAAATCTTAAACCTGAAAGTGAGTGGAGCTAATTAATTATATTGGCAAAGTGAAAGCCATACTTTTGATAAATAGTGAAGTGAGAAAAAGAACCTACAAATAGCTATTGCTAAATCGTAGTCAGGTATGCTGCTAATAAAGGGCGAACACGAAATAATTGCGATACCGAAAATGTCATGCCAATTTTCTTATAATGTTTAGAATCAAACCAAAATTTTTGGGTAGTTTTATACATATATTTACTTCAAAAATCAAAAGAAAAATTAATCGATGGAGCCTTGAGCGTAAAATTGAACGCATTTTCGCTTGATGCCCTCCATCAAAGTCTTTACAGTGTCATCCGGTACCAGTTTCTCAGTTTTTTTCCATTTTCTTAACATGTCCTTCTCGTCTTTGACTGTCTTCTTGCTCTTCCGAAGTTCCCGCTTCATCATTGCCCAGTACTGCTCCACCGGGCGCAGCTCCGGACAGTTTGGCGGATTCATGTCCTTTGGAACAAAATGGACAGAATTGGCCTCATACCACTCCAGGACATTTTTAGAATAGTGGCATGATGCCAAATCTGGCCAAAATAGCGGAGTTTCGTCGTGCTGCTGCAAGAATGGCAAAAGGCGCTTCTCGAGGCACTCAGATTTGTAGATCTCGCCATTTACTGTGCCCTTTGTCACGAAAGGCTCACTCCTCAGTCCGCAAGAGCAGATGGCCTGCCAAATGAGATATTTGGAGGCGAACTTCGATATTTTCTTCTTCTTAAATTTGTCGTCCACATAGAACTTGCTCTTGCCGGTGAAAAACTCCAACCCCGGAATTTGCTTAAAATCGGCTTTTATATACGTTTCGTCGTCCATCACACAGCAGCCATATTTTGTCAGCATCTTCTCGTAGAGCTTCCGTGCCCGAGTTTTAGCCGTCGATTGTTGCCGCTCATCGCGGTTTGGGAAGTTCTGTACCTTGTATGTATGTAGTCCAGCTCTCTTCTTTGCATTCTGGACGTAGCTCTGCGACATGCCGATCTTTTTAGCCAAATCACGGCTTGAGACGTTGGGATTTGCTTTAATCATCCGCTTCACCTTTCCCTCCGTCTTTTTGTTCTCCGGTCCCGGTTTTCTTCCAGCTCCTTTGCCGTTGTCCAACGTCAACCGCTCCTGGAACCGCTTCAACACTCTGGAGACGGTTGAATGGTGAATGTTCAACATTTTTCCCAACTGCCGGTGCGACAGGTCAGGAAATTCCGGGTGTTTGGAAAGAACTTGTTCTCTCGATTCGCGTTGGTTCACCTCCATTTTCGTTGAATCGAAAAGCACGACTTCGAGTTTGACAGCATGTAAACAATACACATCAATGAGAAAGTGTGCAAAATTTGGTTGATTTTTACCCAATTGTAAAAAAGTTATGCCCTGTTGAATGTGTCGCAATAATTTCGTGTTCGCCCTTTGTCCACCAAACCCAGTAGCAAATTTTCAACCCTAAGACCACCTCTTAAATCCCCGCAGGACCCATTAATTACGGGCTAAGAAGGCATTACCGGCTGACTACAGCCATTGTCAAGCCGCCGAGAGCCTTTCAATAAGTGCGAGGGTGTGTCACCTGCACCAATTCCGCAAGCGTCCATTGTTCGTTGGGAAAACGCACGTGCCAGTGGTTTCCAAGCGACGCTGATCATCCAATCGAGCCATGCCGTGACGTCCATCGACGACGAGTAACCACCCCAATCCACCATTGAGCAGGATCAAAAACCACGCCGTGATATCCGTCGGGCAAAGCTGCGATTATCATCGAGCTACCGCATATCCCGGGAATGTAATCCCAAAACCCGACGCGACACCCGTCGGGCGACGAGCCGAGCGCATCCACCAAGCCACCCTTGATCAGGCGATCGAGGCCCGAGCAGCAACACCGCCGCCGATAAACTCCACCGCAGCAGAATCCCGTCATCGCTGGCCAGCCACACGACCACACTACACACACACACACACACACACACACACTCACTCACACACACACACACACACACACACACACACACACACACACACACACACACACACACACACACACACACACACACACACACACACACACACACACACACACACACACACACACACACACACACACACACACACACACACATATATATATATATATATATATATATATATATATATATATATATATATATATATATATATATATATATATATATATATATATATATATATAATAACGAGTGAGTAAATTAATAAGAGATAGTTAAAAATGAATTGAGTTGTGTTTTGTCCTTCTGTTCAGTGACGACAGTGAAAAGCCGACCTTGAGACAAAAGAGGCGAGTGTTGCCCACCCCAGACGACCTCCGTGGCTTAGACCCGAGGTTAGGGGCATTCTAGAAGCTAGCACATATGGCTAGGCAGTAACAATTGGCGCCCAAATGAAATAAGCTTTACTTATCAGAAGTACAAAGGGAGTACAGGATAGATAAAAGAGTAGGATACAAAAAGAAAAATAATCTTAAATTTCTCGGTGATTGGTTAACAGGGTATTGAAATCAAATTCGATAACGTGAACCACATTTTCTGCGGAACGCATCGTTACATATGTGTTCTTACGCCCTTACGCCGAATAGAGCAAATAATTTTGTGGTTATTGTACTGAATAGTTGCTCGCGAATAAATTCTAGGTTTTTTTTCAATTTTTTTTTCTTGATTAATGGGTCTTGACTCGACGAACACTAGCTAACCAATTTGTGAACATTGGTGAATGAAATTTTTTTTAAAGTGTTGGAGTACAATAAGTTCCTTTTTTCAATTGAGACTGAGGTAGTAGTAAGACACGATTAAATTGCAGTGGGAATATAGGCACATAAACGTGGCCCACCTCGCTATCGATGAAGAAGAACACGAACTGTCGATCAGAAAAGTTAAGTCCAACGGTGATGGTCACCAAAGCATCATACGTCGTAAACTAAAGGGTAAAATGAAAGAGGAGATATATTCAGTTATTCTCTCGAAAAGGCTGAACCAAAGCGGACAGACAAGGATAAAGAACCGAAACAAATAGAGGAGAAGATAATAGAGGCTTTGGATGAGGTACGTAACAAGATAGCAATATTGAACGAATCTGTTGCTAAGCTCAAATGGGAAGATGATGTAGAAGAAGAGGATAAGGATAGTGCAGGAGAAAAATCAAATTCTATGGAGCAGGAAAAGAAGGAATTGGAATTGTCAATGCAGAAAACTGATGAAATTTTGGACAAGTTAAATGAATATGAGCAAGGAAAAGAAGAAGATTATGTACAGCTTATCAGAACATTTAACGAATTCGTTGTTCAAACATCTGAACAACAGAGACGAAAGAGGGGAGAAGAAATTAAATTAGAGGATGAAAGGGAAAAAGAAATAGAATCAATGATTAAAAGGAAACATTATTAGCAGAGTTGAATGAAAAAGTAAGCCAGGTATGTATGTATGTATGTAAGGTAGCCACCACCCCTTCTAAGACCTTGTCATGTATGCAGCTCCACTTAATAGCAAGATCAAATTGAGTTACCGGTTTGCATTCACAGTAACGCTGTATGAAGGGCCAAAAACGGTGGGGCGGACCCGTAAGCAGAGACACTTACGCGAAACCCGCGGGAACATAAGAATCTCCTTCCAACGATACGATCCAACAAATCGAATAACCCAATTCGCAATACTCATTAAGCTTTCTACGGGATGGCTTGTTAAGAAGGGCGCGTCATTCTCACTGAAATTGTTGGAGTAGAATTCACAGCACCACAAACGAATCGGTAGGATAAAGAAAATGATACTGTTTGTTCCCTCCTAGACGCCGGTTGTCATACCACTCCATTGTCCAATTCCAGTTTGAGTGATACCCTGATGCTCCCTCCCTTCCCAAAATATATTTAATGTCATATAGTAATGTATAAAATGTAGTGTATTAATATTATAATTATAATAAATATAGCGAATGAATATTACAATGACAAATAATATAATGAATGAATATAAGAATAAAAATAACAATTCCATTTATGGACCTGAAAGTTTAGACAATGTAGCTGCGAGAAAAAAAATTGATTTAAAATTATCTCTTCAAACTTGCGATATATATGGATAATCTGAAATTATATAGCAATAGAATAGTAAACCTAAAATTTCGATGTGCTGTTCCGTTTCCTTGCAATAATTTATGTAGTGAGTCTCATCGGAAATAGCGGAATGAATTTAAATGCAATTATGTCACATCATTTAATATCATAACATAAAATAATAAACTGACGTTAAAATATAAAATAATAATACCAGCAAGCCAGTAAACTATAGTAGAATACATATATCCGTAACTAATCTGACCATCCACTCATCGAAAAACTTCCACTGTTGCAGTTTCTATTGAAATGAGATCTACTAAGATTAGAATTTGTTTTCACAATAATAGTCAGAGAACATAATAAGCGTAGGTACAAGATATATATGACATCTACTGGTATGTTACTGAAAAAAAAAATTAGTTGTGTACTAATATCATAATAGTATTGGAAAAACTGAAGACAGCTAATAATAAGGCGAAATAAATTTCAGATGAGTATGAATCTAAAAACTGAATCTTAATAAAACTAAAATAAAAAATTAGGAAATTGAATTTTTCTATAGCTCTTGTACACCCATAAATGATTCCTCATGTCTGTGAAATAGGAAATGAATGATTGTAAACTGTTAGGTTTTGAATTAATATATATTTCTGATGAAGAAGGAAAGTGCTTTTTTAAGTAGAATTTTTCGAATATGATCCTTTCTAAAAAAAAACATTAGAAACCTTCCTATCTTTTCGAATACATAACGTAGGTTAGATGAGCTATAACTGACAAGGATGCATAAATGCGAAGCTGAAAATGACTTATAAAAAAGCATACAAAATGTAGTGGATGGATGTTATAATATAAAACGATAATAATTTCATTTGTATTTACGTGTCTGCAGATTGTGGTCCTGCTGCAATTGTATACGGACCCGCACATCCACCATGAACCTGAAAGCTTAGATAATGTATCATGGCCACCAGAAAAAAAAATTGATTTTAAATTATTTTACAAAACTTGGGATATCCATGGATGATCTGAAATTGTATAGCATATAAAGAATAATGAACCTAAAATTTCGATGTGCTGCTCTGCTAATAAATGTGATATAACCACAATGGAACTGACTCTTAGCTTCGCGTCTTGATCCCTACTGAGCCCTTGCGGCACGTCAAGCCGGCCAGTTCAGCGCAAGGGCGAATGAAAAAGTAAGCCAGGTCTACAAAAAACCCTCCACCGATCTATTGACAAAGGACAACCAACATGAGACTGAGTCAAATGAAGTCTCATCTTCCTCTCCAGATTCGTTTGAAAGTACTGAGTCACCGAGTATAATCTCGGAGTTCCAGAATTCGGGAAGCTCATCTAAATCTTTCGAAGTTGGTAGGGGAAGGAGGAAAAGATTAAAGGAGAAGAAGACTAGGAAAAGTAGGAAAACTAGCAAACCGATGAAGAGGATACCGGTTGCCGAATGGAGACTGAAATATGACGGGAAAGATGATGGTAGGAAAGTGGCAGAATTTCTAAAGGAAATTAAAATGCGCTGTCGGTCTGAAGACGTTTCGGCTCACGAATTATTTTGATCGGCCATCCATTTATTCACAGGTCGTGCCATAAAAGGGTATTTTGATGGGGTGGAGAACAGGGATTTAAGAAATTGGTCGGCATTGAAAAAGGAGTTGAAACGTGAATTTCTCCCTCCTGACATTGATTTTCAGTTAAAAATCCAAGCCACTAATCGAAGGCAAGCCAGAGGTGAAAAATTTGCTGATTATTTACATGAGATGCAAAAGTTATTTCAGACTATGACAAAACAGCTGTCTGAAAGGAGAAAATTCAATTTAATCTGGTGTAATATGCGTTCAGATAAGTAACGAAAATATGGCAGGCGAATTGGTAAAATTTCAGTTTCATTCAAAAACAGTCTGAATTTCCAAATCGGACACGCAACAATCAAATTAATGAAATAACATCTGATCAGAATAAAACCAAAAAAGTTCTAGGTACACTGGAAATGATACTCGAGTTTTTACCAATTCTAAACACAATCAAACAAAACAGAAAGGTTTGGGTGAGGAAAAGGGAGGACAAAAATGAGAGGCAGGAAACGGACAAGAGAAGGGAGGGGAGCGAAAAACTGAATCTATAGAGGGATCGTCTAAAAGTAAGTTACACACCTTGGTTCAGAAATACCAAAGACCGCCTATTGGAACATGCTACAATTGTAGGAAGCATGGACACCATTACGTGGAGTGTCCCGAATCCAAACGAAAATTTTGTCGGTTGTGTGGATTCGCAGATGTGACCTCGAAAATCTTCCTACCCCAAATCCAATTTTTAACGAATTATCCGCTTGTGGATTTGACTGTCGGATACCGATTATGTCACTGACCCAGCGTAGACGAAATTTTTGTCCATGTTCAGGGTGATGGCAGACTATTTGCCAAAGTCAATGTAATGGGAGTAGAAATTCTTGGCTTTTTAGATAGTGGTGCTCAACGTTCGGTGTTGGGATCCGGATCTGAAAAGCTGATAAAGTTTTTGAAATTAAAAATTAATCTATCTACTGTTTCAGTAAAAACAGCGGAAGGAAAGAATGTTCCAGTAAAAGGTCTTGTGCACTTACTGATCACTTTCAACAATATGACCAGAATCATACCCACACTAGTAGCTCCAGAGCTACGAAGGAGCCTCATTTTGGGACTCGGGGACTTCTGGAAAGCGTTCAGCATCCGACCAACTTTGCACGGAGAAGAGGGACTAGTTAGAATTGACGAAGTTGAGAACGCCGAAATTAATTCTATGCAAGAGTCCTCACACGATCTCTCTGATGAGCAGATAGCTCAAGTCGAGGACGTTAAACAACTTTTCAAAGTAGCGATAGATGGTGAGATCCTTGATGTCACTCCATTGATCACTCACAAAATAGAGCTTAAGGAAGAATTCCGACACTCTCCGCAAATTCGAATCAACCCGTACCAAACCTCTCAGGAAATGCAGAGGAAAATTAATTTAGAGGTGGTTAACCTTTTAGCACAGGAGGTGATCGAGAAAAGTAAAAGTGACTAGTCAATTAGTTCGGTGCCAGTAATTAAACCCTCAAGTGAGGTGAGATTATGACCCTTTGACTCAAAGGGACGCCTATCCTCTCCCCCACCAAGACCGTATACTGAGTCGGTTAGGTGCGAGTAAATATATGACAACTATTGATTTAACTAGAGCTTTTCTGCAGATTCCACTCGACTGTCGACTCGCGCAAGTATACGGCCTTTTCGGTGGTGGGGAGAGGACTGTTCTAGTTCACCAGATTGCCTTTTGGCCTCGTCAATAGTCCAGCCAGTTTGTCTCGACTCATGGACGAAGTCCTAGGTTTTGGTGAATTGGAACCGAATGTATTCGTTTATCTAGACGACATAGTCGTGATAAGCGATACATTCGAGGCTCATCTTGCCAGCCTTCGTGAGGTTGCTAAGAGACTAAATACCGCAAATGTATCGATCAACCTCCGAAAATCCAAATTTTGTGTAACTGAGTTACCCTATCTCGGTTATTTATTAACAGCCGAGGGGATGTGTTCGAACCCTGATAGAGTCGATGCCATATTGAACTATGAATGGTCCAATTCAGTTCGTGCATTGCGCCGATTCCTGGGGATGGCAAATTATTACAGGCGCTTCATTGCCTCTTTCAGTGAAATGAGCGCCCCTCTCACTAATCTGCTCCGGAAGAAACCCAAAGGTATCATTTGGAACGACGAGGCTGAAAATGTCTTTGTCCGCAATAAAGAGAGCCTTATGTCTGCTCCGATTTTGAGCAACCCGAATTTTAATTTACCCTTCCAAATACAAACTGACGCAAGTGATAATGCGAATGCAGCGGTGTTGATCAACAACACGCAGACGGGGAAAAGGTAGTTGCGTATTTCTCGCAGAAATTAACTCCAGCCCAAAAGTCTTACGATGCAACGAAGAAGGAGGGATTGGCCGTTCTCTCGGCTATAGAGAAATTCCGGCCTTACATCGAAGGAAAGCATTTTGATGACCGACGCTTCGGCTCTCACACACATCATGAACGGAAAGTGGAGTACCTCTTCCCGTCTTAGTCGATGGAGCATTGATCTCCAGAGGTACGATTTGGAAATAAGGCATAGAAGAGGCAGGGATAACATTATCCCTGATGCGCTGTCTCGAGCTGTAGAGGAGCTCGAGGTTGATGATTGGTACACGGGATTTCTGAAGAAAGTTTAGTCCACCTCGGATGAAAACTTGGATTTTAAAGTTGAAGGGGGAAAATTGTACAAATTCATACCGACGAAAACAGAAGTTTTTCAATTATCGGTACAAATGGAAGCTCAGTGAGCCGGAAAGCCTGCGTAAGGAAATTCTCACAAAGAACACACTACCCAAGTAGCAATTCAAATGCAAATTAGTTTTATTCATGTTTTATGGTAGTTTTATCAGAGCATTATGGAGTTCATCCGGTTTTATCAGGGCATTTTCCAAGTTAAGGTGGTTTTAATTCATTTACAGCTCTCAAGAGTGATTAAAGAACACTTAAAGAAACCTCCATAAAACTACATCATTTATAAGTGTAATTCACCTTATCAGTAGTTTTATAAGATACTTGATCCCCCTCTCAAGACATCGTGTCGCAACTTGCATAAAACCTGATAAAAAGTTTTGTAAAAGTGTTATGACATTCTTCTTTAAGATGAATGTTTCTTGGAAATGCTGCCATAAAACTCTCTTAGAACCATTTGATTTTAAATAAGAGCACATATTCTTGAGAAAGAACATTACATGAAAAATAAACAAACTGTCACAATGGACGCCCACAGGTGGAAGAAATTAAAAACCAGCGGATCGTTCAAGCGGAAATTCAATAAAAACCTATTCAATATATTGAACACTCCTTCATCTCAGCCACCAACGACAATTTTTTTTTTTGACCATTCCATTGGATTCGCAGCCTACTGAGACTAACTTATCAAAAGGGTCTATGCGTCATAACGTCCGTAACGTAAAACGAATAAAATAAAATGGTGCAATGTGTCGCCAGTTGAAAACCGAATTGCATAACTCATGATATTTGATTTTATGGCAGTTGTGCAAGTTAAACCTAACGTCTCAGGTAGTGCGTTATATGGCGCACCACAGAGGAAATACAGCGCAGTAATTTTGACGTAAGGTTTAATGTGCACTACGATTGTAAAATGTTATGTTAATGTTGAATTCTCCCGAGTCGTGCATTTCAGTTCTCAATAGGCTACGCTAGGTTCAGCGTACAGATCAAGAGAAAATTCATCTTTCGCTCAACTGATGTTTCAGCCATCGACTCAATACTATTATCTGTTCTTCTTCCCAAATCCATTGTTAGCATATTCAAGTGAGAGTTTTTTTTTAATGTTTTAATCTCCTTACGCTGGTGATTAAAAACAACAAATTATAAGCTGTAATTATGAACAACAACTATGCATAGGCACTTTTGATTTGAACGTTCACATTTTCTTTGTTTATTATGTGCCTTCTCCACAATGATTTTATGGCTATCTTACGACAGACTTGTTTACCTTGAGCAATTCAAACAAGTTTTATTCAAGCGTTACTCCTCTTTTTCAAGAATAGAACAAGTAAAGATGAACTTATCGCGCTCCTAAACAAATCTTGTTAGTCTTGTGCAAGAAATATTAGTTTTATCTGCGTTTTATGGTAGTTTAAGATAAAACCATTGAAAAAATGGCGAGCGTGGCTATTCTGGATTCCCTCCGAATGGTAGCCATTTTCATATATATGCAACAAAACTCTCGTTTTTCCAATGCTACGGACAATTTCTGCTGTTTAAAATACATTTTGAAACTTAAAATGGATTGTCGACACAATTTATTCAAGATCTAACAATTTATCAGCCTTGTCACCTAATTGTTGAATTTTCAAGTATTTTTTTATTTTTCAAATAAATCAATATTCTAGCAATGATTCCGTGGCGCATTAAAATTTTCGAACTTTTATATTATAAAACACCAATAAACTGAACGTCGCATGAAAAATTTATCAATTGCAGGCAAAAAACTCATGCATTTATGGTCAATTTTACAATTAATTTACATACGTATCCACTTTGGAAAAGAAACATCATATGTATATCGATGTTTTTTTTTTTCTCTTAAAAAAGTCCCCATTCAGCAGAACGAATCCAAAAATGGAATCTTCAAAACATATTTGTGACGGACTGGAAGTGTTCTTTAAGAGGAAAATCATAAAACCACTAAAACTTGTGGTAGTTTTATCATAGTTTCAAGCATGTCCTGCATGTCATTACAAGTATGTACCGATAAAACTATCAAGTATTAAGCGAATCTTGGGAAATAGTCTTGAGAACCTCCTGTAGTATGGGCCTTTTTGAACTTATGAGGGTTTTATGGCTGTTTTATCGATGTAATGTAGAATATCTAGTTTTATGCGTGGTTTTATCAAATGATTCTTGAGAACTTCTTCAAGTGTACCTTAAAATTGAATTTGTTACTTGGGTAACGCTTTCCACATAGGCTACGAAAAGTTGCTAGCAAAGGTGTGACAGCGGTATTTCTGGCCAAATTTAGCTACTTCGGTCAAGAAATGCGTTTAGAGCTGTCAACATTGCAAAGAATTTAAACCAACAAACGTTTCACAACACCCCGAGATGGGTAAACAACGTTTGACCACTAAACCGTTTCAATTCCTCTCGATGGATTTTATCCAATCATTGCCACGTAGCAAATCTGGCAACATGCACTTTCTCGTTCTAATGGGCATGTTCTCCAAGTGGACCATGTTATTCCCGGTTAAGAAAATATCCTCTGATGTCGTCATTCGTCTGGTAGAGTAGCACTGGTTCCGTAGATATTCAATCCCGGAGTTTCTGATTACGGACAACGCTGTTTCCTCAGCAAAGAGTTCAAAAATGTCCTCAAACGATATCACGTTCAGCACTGGGTCAGTCACAGTCAGGCGAACCCCGTCGAAAGACTAAATCGCAGTATTAACGCGTGCATACGTACGTACGTGAAGACCAATCAACGGGTGTGGGATACTCGTATCTCCGAGATTGAGTTCACGATCAATAACACTCGACACTCATCCACGGGTTTCACACCGTATAGAATCCTCTACGGTCACGAGATCGTGGCTGATGGGGATGAACACAAGTTAGATGTAGACACGCAGGAGCTCACTAAAAGGGAGAGAATTAGTCAGAAACTGAAAATTGATCACGCGATTTTCGATACGGTTTCCAAAAATCTCGAGAAGGCCCGAAATTATAACTTGCGAGTGCCCGAAATTATAACTTGCGATATCGGAATCCTGCTCCGGTCTACCAAGTTGGGGAGGAGGTTTTCCGACGAAATTTTACTTAGTCCACAGCAGTAGATGCGTACAACGCAAAGTAGGGGCATTCGTACATTCCCTGTACAGTGATGGCCCGCCGTGGAACAAGTTCATATGAGCGAATGAATGGCTCAGGCAAAAACATTGGAGTCTTTTCAACGCCTGATCTCCGACCAGGAATCCCTGAGACCGATGATTCCAAAAATAAAATTTGTCGATTGCTCTCGTGAAATAGTGTGAGATAATAAGTTTGATTTGTTTTTTTTTTTGGTTTCTTTTTATGGGCCATTTGTTCAAATTATTTTCCTGATTCATTTTTTACTAGATTTTTTTGTAGGATGTGTTCTTCAAATATATAAATTGTGTATCATATTATTAGTGTAAGCCTAAGAAAAGAGTGAGAGAGAAAGAGAAGTTCTAGAGTGTACTGAAGTTCAAGGTCAGTCTATTTGATTTTCGATTGCCTGGGTCTAGTTTTGGTTTTCAGCATTCGTATTGAAATTCGTATTCCTTTATTCTTTTAATTTCAATTTCCGAATTAATTATATTTGGAAAGATTATAGATCAGGGCTTACTGAAATCGTAGTTCACGCATTAGGAGGGAAACCGGTCAAGGGTATCACATATGATAAATGCAACAACTCCGGTGTGCAACGAAAAATTTTAAACGCGTAATTATTTTTCATATGACATCAGGTAGTACAAATCTATAATATTTCTGCTATTTCCCCTAAATCACAGTCCAGAAAATTCAAAAAAAAAATCACTAGCGAAAAGACTAGTTTCTCCAACCACAACCGTCAGGCCAATAGTTCGCTTGAGTTAAACCTCATCACGTATAGCTCTAAGAGCGACCGTACCGGTCGTTGTCATTTGTGCTGCTATTTTAGTAGCCCACTGCGCTCTAATTTTAACAAAGACACCGATCACCACACCGGAGACATCCAAATAAGTACCAACTAAAATTTGCTGATAAAACATTGGCAGTACGTTTTTAAACATCTAGCTACCCAAGTTACCACAAGCATTATATTATTGCACTTATTCAACCCAAAATCAACATCAATAATGTGGGGTCGCTTTAATTCAACAGTTGTCAAGTAATGAAGCGTTAGATTAACTTTAAGGATAAAGTGTGGCATTACCAATACAATATTGCTACTTTAGCAATGCCTTATGGCATAATAAAATATATGACATTAGTTCGATCTTCGTGGGGTCTTTTTCAGCTTTAATCCAACTTCAATGATGCACTAGACGTAATGCATGTGCCCTATAAATGCATGCTATTATAGCCTCGTGGTTACTTGGGTAAGCTTGCTAATCGAAAATGGACAATTTTTCGCACCTATCATCGGATTCAAGCGACGATGATCTGGACTTCATGAGCCACATTTTGACGCAGGCAATGTCCGTGTAACCCGGTGAGGAAGGGTTTGGAAGGGGAAGATGCTATTTAAAATTATTTATTTTAATTACAAATTTTCATTAAAACTAGTCATGTAAAATTAATTATTGTTATTGAAAATATCACATAGCACATTGTACAGTAAAGTTTTGTCAGGTATTCAGATTTTCATGTAATAACAGAGTAGAAATCTAAATTAACGAGTAAAATTAAAAATTAAACCATTTTTTAGTACACTCATTAACAATAAATGGATTGTAACATTAATTGAACCAAAAGATAAATTTGTCAATAAAACAGATTTTCTGAAATTAAAACATTTTTAGGATTAAATTAGAGGATTAAATTTGAATTTTCTGGAAATAAAAAGAAATTAACAGTAGTTATTATGTTTCACATATGCTAAATTAATAAGCAATCAATTGGAAAAATTATTTTTAAATCATCGTATATCGTATATTCAAGAAAATTAAACATAAAAATTTAATTCAGAATTTAATAAACTATGCAAATTATAAAAATTGATAACTTTGATACTTTTAAGATTAAAATTCATGATATAATTGTATCTACAATTCAAGAAGGATAATTTAAAGGATATTTGAATTTTTAACTTTCATAACAATTATTATGTTTTGTATAATAATTGAATAATAATTCATTTAGAATATATAAATTTAGAGATTATATTGAAAACATAATGAGGGAGTATTCAACTTATAAGTTTTGTTTTTTTAATTATTGTTTCTTAGTAAAGGAAATTGTTTAAAGTTTCTAACAGCATTAATTAATATCAAATAAATTTTGTTTAATTGTTTAATTGTACTAAAAAATGGTTTAAATTTTTTTCAGATGAATTCAAATTTAATTTATCATTGAAAAAATTTCAACTCATTAATTTGACTTAAGTGTACCAAAAATTATGAATAGAAAAAAAATATATCTGATCAAAATTATTATAATATTAATTTAATATAAATAATTATAACTTCCAGTAATAATTTTCAAGAATATATGTGAATCATTCCATTGTTGTTAACTTTCTTATTAAATAAATTCAGCCCCGATATTAAAATTTAACTTGGTTTCGAATTATATCTCTTCGGTAAAATAATATAATCGGTAATTATATTATATTTATTATAAGCCTTAAAAGTAATGCAAATATTTATAATTTAATACATAATTTTTGAAAAATTAGAATTTAACTCGTTAATTTAGATTTCTACTCTGTTATTACATGGAAATCTGAATACCTGACAAAACTATACTGTACAATGTGCTATGTGATATTTTCAATTACAATAATTCATTTTACATGACTAGTTTTAATGAAAATTTGTAATTAAAATAAAGTTAACACTCAAACCAAAAGAAAGATCTTATTTTTAAGATAAAATCTCCCTAAAACATCACATGTCTAAAGTTAATGGTTTTCAAGTTATCGATTTTTGTCGTAAAATTTGGCTATTCGTACTATAGGGCAGTAACAGAGGACAGTCTGAAGTCAGTTTGTCTCCATATTTGTTTTGATTATATGATGTTTGATCATTTTTGCAGAAAATTTCATAGAATTTCTCAGAGATTCTCAGACATTCCTTAAGATATTCCTTCTGATGTTTCTATAGGTATTCTTCAGACGTTTGTAGGCATTCCTCCAGGTATTCTTTCAGGAGTTTCTTCTGACTTTGCATCGGCAGTTTTTTAAAACTTTCTTGTGATGAAATGTTTGGAGGAATCCCTGATCTTGTGAAGTTTTGTGATTTTAAAGGAATCACTGGAGGACACCTGAAAGAACTACACAAAAACTATACATTTTTTTTCCTGAAGTAATTCTTGGAGAAAATCCTGATTTGTAGGAGAAATCTAAGAAGATTTTTTTTACATGAATTCTATAATCTCATATAAATAATTCTTAACTTTAAAAATTCCGCAATGGGTTTTTGTAAAATTATTTTTCAAATTTTGTCTAAGGGTTTTTATATAGGTCTCCAGATATTACTTCAATATTTTTTTCAGGTATTCCGCTGCAGAAGTGTTTGTTTCAAAGTTCCGCAAGAGGTTGCTCCAAAAATTTCGACAGAATTTCTTGAAGTGATTCCTACAAAAATACTATTCTTCCAATGTAGAAGTATTTTAATGCATTTATGCAGAATAAATTTTGGGAAGTTAGAATTATGTTCTTGATAATATTTTTTGCTATATGAAACATATTTATTTTGTACGTGATTTTTTGTTAGCTTTAATATAATCTTGCAGTGCGAAAACCTATACATATTTTGTGCAATTGATGAACAGTTCCAGATCGATGGCACCTATTACAAAAAAAAAGGTTTGTGGGCCTTGGATCATATGGAGCTTCGGTAGTGATGGGTTCTGACCGATCCATCAAGAAGCTGCTGAAACGTGACTGTCCTCATTTTGTAATTATCAAATGTACTTGCCACTTTTTGGCCCTTTGTGCAAGTAACGCATGCAAAAAACTGCCATTGTACCTTAAACAAATGATGCGATATATCTGCAATTACTTGTCCTGCAGCCTCAAACGATCCAAGAAATTCCAGATGATACAGTTATGCATCCGTCTGCCACTAGATGGCTATCGTTGGAGTCAATTGTCAAATGAAATATGGAACGGTTTTCGGAGCTCGTGTGGGTTTTCTCGTTCTAATCAAACTGAGACAACGGTTTTACTGTTGTCATCTTAATGACCCGACGACGCAGCCATTTCTCTTCTTAAGCTACGTATTGTCTCTTATCATCAAAGCGAATCGTATCTTCCAGTCAAAAGCTATGGAATTCCTGAACAAGTGAAATCAGCTGAAGTCTCGCTGATGAAGCTCCTTGCAAATTTTTGTGTGGATGATTACCTAAAACACCTGACGGATTTAGGGGTTTCAGATTTCGAGAAACATCTTCGTAAGAAGTCGGAAATATATAGCGGGGAAGCTGCGCCCTTTGAAGGAGTTCAACTTGATTATTGAACAATATCCGAACTTCTTTGAAAGCGCTGAGCAACAAACCATTGAAAATGATTTTCGTGAGCTGAGGACGATAACCATGAGGGCGATAACTATCTGACTTGCTAAGAAAGTCCATCGCAAACTTTTTACTAATTCTGCATTCTTTTGCAAGAGTGACGCAAATTTTCTCGGAATACAATCTAAATAAGTCCAAAATCCGGAACCGCCTGAGTACGGACATTATGGAGGCCAAAGGAGGAAAGGAGGAGTTGATCAGCTAATATTAACATCAGAACTAAATTCTAAATTCCACAAATAATTGTACACAGATTATAACAATAATTGATTGTTAATTCCGTTCCGATTTTGTTTACTTATCAAGGAACTTTAAGTAATCAACACAAACACCTCATGATTCATTATCATGTCAAAACTGGTCTGTCAGAAGGTTTTAAGTGCAATGATCGAATTCCCCCGAGAACATGAATCTTTCGTATACTGATTTTCTTTTACAACACAAATTTTGAAATAAAGATTTTTACCAAGATTTTTTGAAATTAAACACAGATAAAAAAGATTTTTTTGGCAAAAATTAAAGATGGCATCGAAAAATAATGTGGCAACCCTGGCTATAATAGCATGCATATATAGGGCATATGCATTACGTCTAGTGCATCATTGAAGTTGGATTAAAGCTGAAAAGGCCACCACTAAGATCGAACTAATGTCAAATATTTTATTATGCCATAAGGCATTGCTAAAGTAGTAATATTGCATTGGTAATGCCACACTATATCCTTAAAGTTAATCTAACGCTTCATTACTTGACAACTGTTGAATTAATGCGATCCCACATTAATGATGTTGATTTTGGGTTGAATAAGTGCAATAATGTAATGCTTGTGGTTACTTGGGTAGCTAGATGTTTAAAAACGTACTGCCAATGTTTTATCAGCAAATTTTAGTTGGTACTTATTTGGATGTCTCCGGTGTGGTGATAAGTGACTATGTTAATATTAGAGCGCAGTGGGCTACTAAAATAGCAGCGCAAATGACAACGACCGGTACGGTCGCTCTATGGAGATCATAGGTAGTGTTCGGTCAGAATTCATCCTCTCAATTTTTGGTTGAGATTTCGGAAGAAAAAGGCCGATCAATCAAGAAAAAAAGGTAAATGCGTTGGTAGATGGATTCTTGTGTAAAGATGACATGAAGATCTATTTGGTAGACACAACGGCGCTGAAATATTTGCTCTTACGGATTTCGAAGTTTGCAAAAGGCAATACTCAGCCCTGCACAGAGAAACCAAACTATCCAAAATTAAGTGATTTTCATTCAACTTGACAGCAAAGTAAAACCAGTCATAATTGAGTTATTTACAAAGTATCCAATTTTGAGTATTTTGAAAAGACTCAGTGCTGAGTGAAATGAACAGTTTGTGTAACAGCGAATCTACAGTAAAAATAATCCAAAATTGAGTTTTATTTTTTTGGGAAAATATTATTCGAGAATTTAATTTAGTGAACTTTCGTTAGCTAAATTCAATAAACGAAAACTAAAAATTCAAATCAAACAAAATGTATTTTATTTATTGGTACATTCTCGGGTACATTGAAACATTCCATTGGCAATTTGATTAAATCTACTAAAAGTTCATATTGAATCGAGTACTTTTCGTTTGTCATGAAACGATTTACTAGGGACATGGCATGCCGTTGACTCCAAAGAATGATCGAGGAAAGCCCTGAGGGAAACTTCTGGACCTTCTTTTCAGGAAGTGACTCAGTTCCGTGATCATCTCCATGAACTTTGCTAAACTACTGGGTTTTCACTAATATAGTTCTCACTCCATCCAAAGCCACTAGAATTAGAAAAAGCAATCTAATAAGTGAAATAATTACACTCACCGGTTAATTTTTTGTAACGGGGTTTCCATGTCCAGAATTTATTTAATTGATCTTTATCCATATCCACAACGCGTAAAATTTTAAACTAAAACACAAATTTGCTTCCGCTTAACAGCACCGTTGTTGGTTAAATGGCGATCAAAAATATTCAGCCAAAGCTAAGTGGCAGCCCAACACTCCGATTTGGATTGTTTCGTGGATGGCGCCTCGCACGTATACTGAAAACATACTACTCCTAAAATACCTTTCTCTGCGAAAAATTGACTTTTTCAATTTAACTTTAAGATTGAGTTAAAGCTACCTACCGGTGAGAACAAAATTATATCCAAAATAGTAGTCCTATCAGAGTACTTAATTTTGAGTACTATCACACTTGATTTTGGGTAGTTTGGTATCTCCGTGTGGGTGCTTGAATAGAACAGTGATGTACTGAAAATCAATTGATAACCGCGGATAAATTGTTGAAAAATAAATCGGTAAATCAATTTATTTTTACGGGGAGTGTGGGGTAGTGTTACCGTTTTGGTTCCTCTACCCTACTAAGTCAGTCCCGAGCAAGAAAAGCACCATATATTTAAGGCCATTTTCAGCGGTCGTGGTCTATTCTAAATTTTGACAGTTAAATAGACCAAACGAAATTTTCCATTTTCACCGGGGCGTTCTTAAATTGATTTTGGAACAGTTCTGTTTTAAATAAAATGGAACTGTCATACGTTTTGTTTTATTTCTCGCCAAAATTGGAACGGAATCCACACGCCCGTCTCATTTGACTCAATTGTTGTTTACAATTGTAAACTATCTCTTTTTCTCTCTCTCACGGAAATGCTACTCAATTTTCGTTAAAAAGTGGATCTACTCAATTTATGAGAGTTTTTTCCGAGCAGAAATGGGAGAATTTGATCTTTTTTGGCGACAGATCGAAACCGACGGATGATGCCCATGCGTGTACTTTCTCGATTGCACATTTTAGTATCCTGAGAATTAATTTGGGTTTGTGTCCTGTTGCATGGAGATGAACGATCCTTATGGTAGTGATTCGAATACTCCATATATAGCGATGAGAAAGATGGGTACCGCCATTTCGTATTTCCGATGCACACTTAAAACGTTCTGTTATCAGGAAGTTACGAATGAAGGCGAAGGTATTACCACTGATGTCCTCACTTGCTAGCGTGGTTAGCACACCGGGACTCTAAGTACGGTTATACGTTTACGCAAGGTCCAGAGCAACCGAGTCTTTCTTGGTGATAGGGATGACAAAACTATGTCTCCAATGCTCGGGAAAAGTTCTACTTGCCCAAATCCGGTTGTAGCTTTCTAGTAGTACTTTTCGGCAGATGGGGGGAAGTATCTAAAGAGTGGATAACCGATTTCATCGGGACCGGTGGATTTTCCATTCCCGCTGGCTGACGCAACAGCCGATTCGGCTGTAGAAAAGGCTTTGTCCATCGGATCGTCAAGCCGGTTGTTTGGGGGTTGTATAGGGTTGGGTTGAGTGAAGTTGTGGCTGTATGCACTGCGTGCGTTGAGTTCGGCGAAAGACTTAATGAAGATGTCGGCAATATCTTTGGAATCCCTGTTGACGATGTCTGCTTTGTTTATTTCAACTATGTTGATGTTTTTTTTCATCGTAATGCGTTTAAGTTTTTTCTAAAGTTCGGACGATGTGCTTTCGATGTTTATTTCGCTCAAAAAGTCGTCCAACGTCTTGTGCTTTGCAGTGCGGATGACATCGCGGCAGGCATTGGGTTTCAACCGGTAGTACATAGCTATTGTCTCGGCATCTGGATGTCTTTGTGGTTCATTTACCGACATCCCGCGTTTGGGCTCGTTCTTGGAATGGCGTCTGAGGCTGCTGTAAGAATGGTATTCGTGAGCTCCTCCAGCGATGAATTGACGTGTATGGAACTAGCTTTTCTCAAGGTTCTCGAAGAGTTGCCAGTCGGCAAGCTCATATTGCCATCGGGACGTCTTGTTTTTCTAGGTGCTGTGAAGATGAGTGATATGGGATGGGTATTGATGTGAATTGATATGGGATGGTGGTCGCTGCCCAAGAGATCGTCGGCAATTGTCCACTATAGGCGACCGGCAAGCTGCTCGCTGGCTGACGCAAGCCGCTCGCTGGCGTCAATTACAGAACTCGTATGCGGTCGTAGGAAGGTGTTAGAACCGTCATTCACAGTTGCTGCGCAGTTTCGGCTCTTAGTACTGTACGGAATGTTTTCTTTGCGTTCCGCGTTGACTTTGTGTGTTACTGCTACTGGGAGAACGGGCTCTTCAGATTCTGTTTGATTTCTTAGATGATGGGATCCCGCGCTGTCCTTAGGGGGATAGGAGTTTACTCCATTGTCCGGCCCTCGTCCAGCCGCATCGGGAGTTGTCCGCCTGTTCCGGTGTGGTTTTTGCTTCCGCACTGACGGGGCTTCGGCTACCCGTTTGCTCCTCTGGGGTGATGCGTGCGCTTGTCGTTTTGTCGAAAATAACGTCGTAACCGAAATTAAGTTGTTTGCGTCGGTCGTTAAGTGAACGGTCTAGGTGGAGGCGTACGTTCGTTTCTGTGGTGCATCGATTGTTTAGGGTTTTCTTTCTTGACTGTGTCTTGACTCCCTTGTCCGTCCCTCGTTCAGCTGAGTTGGGGTGCCGGGGGTTGTCCGTCTATTCAGGCGTGGATAAAGCTTCCGCACTGGCGGGGCCTCGACTGCCTTTTTGCTCCACTGGGGTGGTACGTTGGCTAATCGGGTCTTTGGCTTGGTCTCGGTCGCTCGGGGAATGGCTTAGTGCTCGTCTTAGAGTGGTGATACTCAAAATGTAGTCGGTGAATGACGATGATGTGCTAATCTTCGAGAAGGGAAGACCAAAGCGATGTAGTTACAGTAGATCGTAGTAGGATTTCATAACACGGAGCCGGACAGCGGCTGAGGCAGGATGGTGATATCGGTTCTTAGATTAAACTTATTTTTGTAGGGGTAGAAGGGGTCGTCCAGGCAGGGAGCTCGTTGATCCGCTCTCTTTTCCGATAGTTTTTGTTGGCGATGGATGTGTGTGCGAGGAATGTGGTCATGTTTATTGTATGCGGATTAATAAAGTTCCGTAAAACATGACCATGATCAATAAACCATGATCTTTACTGAAGCCCTAAGGTGTTTACTAAACATTTCTAATGTTTTTCATCCTTTGCTCAAGGAGGATCGTTGTAGTTCGGTAAAATGCGTTAGAACTTTATGAAGTCCTTAGAACCGAGCATAAGTTCTAACAAGGACGCAAAGAGGACTTAGGGGCTTCAAACAAACATTAAAAAATCGTGGCTGAAACGATAATTGCTATCCACGTTCTGTATTTTTTGCAAAAGTTACTTCCCAAGTAACCACGAGGCTATAATAGCTTGCATATATAGGGCATATGCATTACGTCTAGTGCATCATTGAAGTTGGATTAAAGCTGAAAAGGGCCCCACTAAGATCGAAATAATGCTATATCTTTTGTAATGCCATGAGACATTGCTAAAGTAGCATTATTGCATTGGTAATGCATCATTGCATTGGTAATGCATCATTACATTCTTAAAGCTAATCTAACGCTTCATTACTTGACAACTGTTGAATTGATGCGATCCAGCATTAATGATGTTGATTTTGTGTTGAATAACAGCAATAATATAATGCTTGTGGTTACTTGGGTTAGCTCTTTAATCTTTCTAGAAGTTCAGCAAACTTAATTTATGTATTCTATGAACTTTGTTGTAGCCCTAAAAGGATCATGACAGGTCAACTTTTTTTCTTAAGGTTTTAGTTCTGCTTTTTTTAGAGTTCTTTAAACATTACTGAACTATGTTACCTTTGCTAAGGTCCACCTAACTTTGCTGAATCCCGGTAAAGTTTGCTAATATTCGGCATACTGAAGTTCTGCAAACTATTTTTTTTAGATTTCAACTTTGCTGAATTTCTGCTATTTATTCTGAACCTTTGTATAAACTTTGTAGACATTCTACCAGGGAGTTAGTCACTCTGCCATGTTGTGTTTGTGTTTCGGTGTGTCGGAAGGTATTTCGGGGTGTCGTCGGAAGGTATTGCTGTGTTTGAACATATCTGTCACTACTACCATTGAAAATTTATGCTATTTGGCAACCATGGATTTTTTTACGTTTAATCCACGCACACTTACGCATTATCACATCAGTGCAAGCGAGAGGGAAACAAAACAGTGAGAAAACAAACAAACGATTCGTGTAACTCTTACCAAAAATGAACTTATTTTTCGGAAGGTGGCGAGTGTGTTTGAAGTGTGTGTTTTTGAGGGTGTTGCCACATGGTGTCCGAGCAACTTAATTTTTAAGTTCTGTGACTTTTACTAAAATGTTGTGATTTATCCACATCTTCGGGATGTTGTTTGAACTTATTTGGAGGAATAAATGCACATTTTCGAGCATTTCTACTATGCGGAATTTTTTTCTTGGGAATGTTCTATGGACTTCTTCTTGAAGTTCTATAACCTACTTGGGGAAGCTTCACTTACCCAACTAACATTTTTAGTTGCCTAAGCCGAAGTTTATAACTTATAAGCTGTTTTATAATTGTTTAAAAGCAAATGAAGCTGAATAAGCTATAAGCAGAATTAAAACATCGATACAGTACTTATGCTTTAACACAACATTTAGCTCTCGGTTGCATACTTTGAAAAGAAAGCTCTTATACGAACAATGTTTGTCTACGTTTACACAGCTTGTTTATGTAGCTAAAAAAATAATCGGTTCAGCTTTTGAATAATCATTTTATTTTCTTATACACAGTTTTATTTGTTAGCTTTGTTACAGCTTTTCAAAAGCCTTTATATTAAAAATACCTTAGCCGCTATACAGCTAAGTGATTATAGCTGTATAGAATGTTGTATAAGCAGTTGCGGCACAGAGTATGCAGCATCTTTGCAGTTATTTATATTGATTTGCAATTCATACACTAAGCGAACGAATCGAGAGGAATTCATTGGAATATCGTATGGAAATTTACCGGAAGATATTGTTGCAAATTTCATACGATTCTCTAATGGAAAGAAGTTCAGAAAAAAAAAGTTGCAAGTGGGATTCGAACCATGAACCTCGGGATCCAGAGACGAGCCACAATCCCACGACACTATACACGCATGATAAGTGATGTCAAATGAAAGTGTATAAAAGACATGTTTTACTCGACCAATGCATCGAATCATTTCATACGATTTCATATGGAATGAGTCTTGGACCCTTGCTTTGTGGTTCAGTTCCGATCGTATGAAAATCGTACGGATAATTTCCTGAGTGTAGCTAAGTAAGCGCATTCATTTCATGTTATGTCAACCACCTTACAACCATTCGTCTGAGCTGTCAAACGAAATGAAAGGAATACCGTCCATTTTATAAAGCAGAGTATTAAGATTTCATAATGTTTCGAAGGATTTTGAAGACATATAAGAAAAGCGGTACTTACTACCGAAAAACTGATGATACCTCTCGTGATGATCTTCAGGAATGGGCAATGAAGCATAACATATCCCACCTCGCATTGAAGGATCTCTTAGCAAAAATCAATACAATGACATTCATCTACCATCAGATCCTAGAACATTGTTGGGAACTCCTTCGAGTACTCCGGTTGTCGATATTCCAGGTGGACAATATTGACACCAAGGTCTAAAAAGTTGCCTTTGAAACTGTCTTGCAGATCTAAGCAAAGGGTTTCAGTTGGTGAGGATTTTGTTCACCGTAAAACGGTTAAATTATATACGGATACAAATTTGTGTGTATAGGATTAAATAAAATCTTGTTGGATTTAAACGAACAATTTCTGTTGAAGTTTATTGTGTTTCATTGTTTTGATAATATTATGTCACATAAATTCAAAATAAGATTCGTTTACTTCTTATACACAATTAGTGAAAAGATTGTTGAATATGTCTCGGTGGCTTAGTGGTTATTCAATCGGGCCACTGAGCAGTAAATCAGGTGTTCAATCCCCGGTCTTTTTTGTTAATCACAGGAAATTCTTGTACCTAATTTTAATAAGATTTTCATTTTGATTGTACAATTTTTATTACTCTCAGAAGTAATAAAGTATCTAAAAAATAATAATAACAAATGGTCCGAGAAAGGCACAGATAACAACGAAAATTGGATGGTGATCATGCTTAGATCATAATAATTTTGGTAACTTTGATTTTCAAAACAGTATCAACCAGTTGATTAAGAGCTTCAGCAATCATTGTTGTTCAGCATTATTAGAACTAAAATCTGGTTTGAACACTTTGAACACGGGTACTGGAATTCCTTACAGCTGGTATGGATCAGAGGATACAGTCACGGGTCTTATGGCGAAGGTGCAGAGTTCGAATCTGGTACGCTGGTAAGTTATATATAAATGTATAGATAAAAATCTTATAATATATAATTCATATAGTTAAATGTTAATTGCGCTCTACAACGGTAAAAAAGCTACATTGCCGTAATATCGTCACGAGTATTGTAAACAGTGTTTGACATACATATTTTTTTCGATTGCTGTATAGTAACCATGTTTAAACGTTTATATAAACGTGTTAAGACTAGCAATAAAACGGCGATTGCCTCAGTTCTAAAAATAGAAATTGCTTTGAACGAATAAATATCTATAGAGTATCAGCTGTATACAAGTTGAGATAAAGTTGAGAGAATGATTATCAAGCATATAAGCTGCAAATTGGTGATAATACTAACTTTTTAAAAGCAGTATACACGCTTCTTGCTATCTTTTCGCATTTTCATGAAGCTGTGTAGATTCGCCAGATTTGCCTGTGAAAATGTTGGCTGGGCGCATGTGCAACCACTACTTAACCATTACTCAGTTTAACGCTGTATACGTATTGCCAATGAAGCGTTTACCTAATGAAAAATGTTAGTTGGGTACTTACTTCACTGCTTTTTGCTCAAATTCAGTAAATTTTGATAAATTCTGATACATTATTACTAACTTCAAAGAAGTTCTGTGAAGCTTGATGAAGTTCTGAGGACTTTGCTTAGGCTCTGTAAACGTGAAGGAAATGGATCTTTCAAGCTTAGAAACAAGCGGAGAAAACAAGGTTTTGCCAACCTTGTTGAAGTTTTGTAAACTTTAATTTAATTAGGTGGACTTTTCTTAAGTTTTGCAAGTTTGGCTAATGCTACGTTGCAGTTCTGTGAGATGTGTTAAAATTCTTAAAAACTTTTTTCTGAGGTTCTGTTAACAGTATTGAAACTCAAATCTTGTGAAGTTCTATGAACTTCCAACATGGAAGTTGCTGCTGGTTCTTTGATACAACTCTGTAAAATTTACTTAAGTCATAGGAAATTTACTAAAGTTCTGCGATCATTTTTTTCTGAAGCTCAAGGAACATTGTAAAGAAAGGAACGAAGCTCTTTGAACTGTTTTAAAGTATTTCTGATGTTGCTGAAGTTCTATATTTTTCTGAAGCTCTATGAACTTTATTGAAGTTTTCTTCGAACTTTACTGAAGTTTTACGAACTGTGCTGACATTTTCCGAAATATATAAGTTCAAACTTGGTGAAAAATCTTTGAATAAGGCAGAATTTCTGGGAACAGTGTTCTGAAGTTCCTTTATGATTGTTGAAATTCTACAAACTTTTCTTAAGCCTTACGAACATTGCTAAAATCCTTTATTTTTTAGTTTTGAAACTTAACGTTAATTCTGTTATCTTTGCTTGGGTTCTGATAACTTTGCTAAACTCCGGCGAACTAAGCTGGAGCTTGGTATATGTCTTCTGAAGTTCTGAAAACTTGCAAATTTATTTTATCTTTTTATCTTTTTATCCAGTGGTGATCACCCCGAAGTTACTTAGCAACATTGGCCACTCATTCAGTTTCATAAGCCGCCAGTCATGTTTTGGTATCGCTCTAAATAAATCCGTTTTTCTAGGAAAGTTCCAGGTCCAAAGCACCACCAGGACTACCCAAGTAACCACGAGGCTATAACAGCATGCATATATAGGGCATGTGCAGTACGTCTAGTGCATCATTGAGGTTGGTTTAAAGCTGAAAAGAGCCCCACTAAGATCGAACTAATGCTATATCTTTTGTTGTGCCATAAGACATTGCTAAAGTAGCATTATTGCATTGGAAATACATCACCATATTCTTAAAGCTAATCCAACGCTTCATTACTTTACAACTGTTGAATTGATGCGATATTGCTATAATGATGTTGATTTTGGGTTGATACACTTTTAAAACATACACTTCCAAAAAATGAGAATACCATATATTTTATTCTGGGTACATTTTATAAACAGTACTGTTTATAGAGATGGTGAACGATTGATGATTTTTTGATGATTGATTTTTTTTACCAGCTTCAATCGTTTTTCGAACGCCCCACAAGCTGCTGATTTTGTAGGCTTTTTGGGAGCTTTGACATCATCTAAGACTAATAAAAAAAAGAAAATGGGTGTGAATCTGGTAAAGTGGGACGCCAAACAATTGGTCAAAAAATGCGAATAAAAGGATGCCTTTTATCGAATAAAAGGATGCCAAACTGTTAGCAATGGGGAGATGGCATTACTCCCACTTTTCCCATCCGGTTCTCTACAATCTGCCTGGGTGCCTTGATATCCCCATTATATGAGTTTATGCGTACGAGAACATAATATATGTATGTACAACTTGAAGCAACAGATTATTCTATAAGACATGTTTTCAAAAGCTTTCTTCATGCCGTTCTATAGGGTATGTGTCTCTTGACTCAGCCTGTTATGCAACGATCGTTTACATTTTTTATTATAACTCATAAAGTTTTTAAGCTGTAAGCGAGATTCAACTAGTTATACACTTGCTAAGATAAGTTTGATAAGACATTTGGTAGTATGTATCACGAAAAGTTACACAACTCTTTTTATGAAGTCAGAAACATTCGAGGGATTTAAAGTCGGTCTATAAGCACCAAATTGCGTCTATTCATGGATGAAATTTCGTCCCATTAGATGGATTTATTACTAAATACAGTCTTTTTTCGTTTTTTTTTTCTTCTAATTTTATGAAATAAGGCATTGCCAGCTGTATTCGCTTTACTCAACAAAAAATTTCACAAAACAAACTAAAATTAAACTGCTTTGAAACACTGTTCATATATAATTTATCAGCCATTCAATAATGAAAACATTATAATTCACATTACAATGATTTTGTTCCTTCGGTTTGTGTTTAGATAAGCCACTTGAATATAAACAACGGCAAACTCATGCATTTCCACTTCAAATTTGAGCAATAACAACCTTTTTACTACGTTATTGATACAACAGGCCATAGTTGAGAACATACAAACAAATATGTCCCCAACATTGGGTCTATGATTTTCTTGTAAAGGCATTGTTATTTTAGCTATGTGAACAGTTAGTTTGTAACGTGTAACTATTTGCTGTACATCCAGATTGCATCACTACCTTTATCGATTCAATTAAGCCAAATTAAGATCACTTGAACATCTCACTTCGTTCAGCGAAAGAAGAAAGTTCGTTCGATCCAGCGCTCCGTTATTTTGGAAGATTTATTTGAGTGATCCTTGGAAATAATTAGTTTTTTTTTCTCAAAATCTATTCACTTCAGTGAAAGGAGTGAAGTGAGTTTTTTTTTCTTAGAAGGCAGTGTGGTTTTCCAGTGAAATAAAAAATTAAGCAGTGCTTGCTGGCGAATCATCATCCCGCTCATTTTCGCTTCATCTCCGCGTGGTGACGCTAACCAGCGATACACTACTACATCGCCAACGGTCATCCGACATCGTTGAGCGAGTGCACCCGAAGGCGATCGGATACACCCGTACACCCACGCAGCGCACCGCTCCCCGCTCCTG
Organism: Aedes koreicus; assembly: GCA_024533555.2. Lineage (NCBI taxonomy): Eukaryota > Metazoa > Arthropoda > Insecta > Diptera > Culicidae > Aedes > Aedes koreicus. Next base: position 31,569 of record JAHHFK020004791.1, on the reverse strand, counting down.
TGTGTGATTTAAATTGTTGGGAGCGTTCAACGCTCCCACGAGTAAGGCATATCGTGCATGTTGAAGAGGTTTATTCATCATGGACGGTTTGGCTGAAAAAGTGCCTTTGCCACCAGATGATGGGGAGGCACAAACAAAATTCCAACCGCGATCTTATCCAATAGACTCGGTCGGTCCATGGGTTGTCTACTTTCAGCCCAAAACCTCTGAATGTGTACCAAATAACTACTGATTTGACGAAGCGATTCTCAGCCGTGACAGAGATCACGAAAGTAAAATTTAATAAACTCCGTGTTGTCGTCTCTAACCTGAAGCAGGCTAATGAGATTGCTTCCTCCCAGCATTTTACACTGGAATATCGAGTTTATATTCCAGCTCGTGATGTGGAGCCTACAATCTCCGCAGAGGTGAGTCTGTGCCCTGAAATTTTGGAGAAGCGGGCGGTTGGCCGATTCAAGAACCCTCTGCTACCCCCAGTTTAGATACTGGAAGTAAGAAAATTAGTTAAAATATCGCACAGCGAGGGTAAGAAAAAAGTTACCCCCACAGACTCGTTTCGGGTTACCTTTTCTGGCTCTGCCCTTCCTCACTACTTAGAACTGGTCAAACTTCGGCTACCTGTGCGGTTGTTTGTACCCCGGGTAATGATCTGCCAAAACTGCCAGCAGATGGGGCATATGGCCTCCCATTGCGGCAATAAGGCACGCTGCTCAACTTGCGGGGAGAAACATGAGGCTGGTCCCAGTGCAGATAACACACTAAAATGCGTTTTCTGCAAGGGAATTTCTCCCCATGCTCTCTCGTCGTGCCCGGCGTACAAACAACGCGGGGAAAATTGGAACGTTCTCTGAAACAACGTTTAAGGCAATCTTTTGCAGATATCAATACAAATCCTTTTGCTCCTCTGTCAGATGACGAGTCTGATTCGGACTTGGTTGCAGAGGGGACATCTTTCAGTTTTCCGGAAGGTGCTTCACGGAAGCGAAGACGCATCCAAGCAGGGAAAGTAGCTGAACAGAAGTCCCAAATCAACATGCCCAATTCAAAGAGCAGTGGAAATAAGGATAATCCAAATTCTCCTGGTTTTCGAAGTGCCAACTACACACAGGATTTCCCATCTCTTCCGGGGACATCCAAAACCCCTGATGCCCCGATTTTAAGAACAGAAGCCCCCTTTTCATCTGGGCTGTTCTCATTCTGATAATGTGGAAGGTATTTTCAAGTACCTCTAAATGTCTGACCCTCTTAAAATCATTGTTATGGCAATGCTTCCCACTGTGAAAACTTTTTTGAAGAAATTAACATTAAAGTGGCCCCTACTTGCAGCTATCATTTCCTTCGATGGATAATTTGCCAAAAGAGGTCGGGGATTTGATCACTGTTCTGCAGTGGAATTGTCGAAGACTTATTCCTAAATTGGAATCATTTAAATTTTTAGCTCACAATATCGGTTGTGATGCATTTTCTCTTTGTAAAACATGGCTTTCACCCGAAATCGATCTTCCGATTCACGATTTCAACATTATTCGGCTCGATCGTGAGGATTCACGTGGAGGAGGAGTACTTTTGAGGATCAAAAAGTGCTACTCCTTCTATATAGTGAATTTTCTTCCTATTCCAGGTATTGAAGTTGTCGCATGTCAGGCTGTTATTAAAAATAAAAGCCTTTGCATTGCTTCCGTTTATATTTCTCCTAGAGCCTCAATAAACCAGAAACAACTTTCAGATATTTGTTCGGTTCTTCCTGCTCCGCGGTTGGTCATGGGAGATTTTAACTCTCACGGTACAGGCTGGGGAGAACTGTACGATGACAACCGGTCTTCTTTGATATATGACCTCTGTGACCACTTCAATATGACCGTTCTCAACAATGGAGAAATTACACGCTTGGCTGGTCCATCCTCACTTGGCAGTAGGTTAGACCTCACACTTTGCTCAAATTCATTATCGTCGGACTGCACGTGGAATGTGATCCAGGATCCCCACGGTAGTGATCATTTGCCTATTAAAATTTCGGTAGCCACCGGGCTCACTCCGCCGGAATCCATCAACGTCACGTATGATCTAACTCGTAATATCGATTGGACAAGGTTCAAGACAGCAATAGATGAAGCCGTCACTACGGTAGAAGGGCTTCCACCGCAGGAGGAATATAACTTCCTCTCCAACCTGATTTTGGAAAGCACGCTTCTTGCTCAAACTCGACCAGTTCCAGGAACGTCATTTCGCAGGAAACCTCCTTCCCCATGGTGGGATCAGCAATGCACCGAGGTTTACCGCAAAAAGTCCGACGCGTTCAAAGCTTTTGTAGACGTGGAATACCTGAGCACTTCGAAAGGTACACGGCTCTCGAACGAGAATTTAAAAGCCTCATCAAGGGCAATAAATGCGGTTACTGGCGACAATTCGAGGACGGACTATCGCGTGAAACGTCGATGAATACCTTTTGGAATACGGCGCGAAGATTGCGTAACAGAATTACGAACAACGAGAACGAGGAGTATTCGGACCAATGGATCCTCAAGTTCGCGCGAAAAGTTTGTCCAGATTCTGTGCCAGCACAAATGTTTCCTCGCGAAACCACGAATTCGATAGATGAGATCAGCCAACCTTTTTCAATGGTAGAACTCTCTCTCGCACTCCTTTCGTGTGGCAATACGGCTCCAGGGGCTGATAGAATCAAGTTCAACTTGCTTAAGAACCTTCCAGACGTCGCTAAGAGGCACGTGTTGCACTTGTTTAATCAGTTTGTGGCTCTCAACATTGTACCGGATGACTGGAGACGGGTGAGAGTTATTGCCATTCAAAAACCTGGTAAACCCGCGTCCGATCACAACTCCTATCGACCCATCGCGATGTTATCTTGTATTCGAAAGTTGTTGGAGAAAATGATCCTTGAGACGAATAACCTGCTTTCAGATACTCAATATGGTTTCTGTAGGGGTAAGGGAACGAACGACTGCCTCGCGTTGCTTTCCACAGAGATTCAGTTAGCTTTTGCTAAAAAAGAGCAAATGGCTTCTGTATTCATGGATATTAAGGGGGCTTTTGATTCAGTATCTGTTGAAGTTCTTCCAAATAAACTCCACGCTTGTGGTTTTTACCATTAATGAACAATTTTTTGTACAATTTGCTGTCAGAGAAACATATGAGCTTTTCTCATGGAAACTCTACAGTTTTTCGATTAAGCTACATGGTTCTCCCACAGGGATCCTGTTTAAGCCCCCTATTGTATAATTTTTATGTCAAAGACATTGACGGTTGTCTGAGTTAGAATTGTACGTTGAGACAACTTGTAGTGTCTGTCATGGGACCCAATAGGGTCAATATGCAAGTACCCTTACAGGATACCTTAGACCATTTGTCTACTTGGGCTCTCGAGCTAGGTATCGAATTCTCTACGGAGAAAACTGAGTTGGTAGTTTTTCCTAAGATGCATAACCCTGCACAACCGAAGCTTCAAATTTGGGGTACACCGATAACTCATTCAATGTCATTTAAATATCTTGGGGTCTGGTTCGATTCAAAGTGCACCTGGAGATCCCACATTGAGTATCTGAAGCGAAAATGCCAACCAAGGATCAACTTTCTCTGCACAATTACCGGGACCTGGTGGGGAGCGCATCCGCAAGATCTTCTAACGTTGTACCGGACAACGATTTTGTCGATTATAGAATACGGTAGTTTTTGTTTTCAGTCAGCGGCTCGGTCGCACATCATCAAACTGGAACGTATTCAGTATCGGTGTCTTCGTATCGCGTTAGGTTGTATGCACTCGACTCATACCATGAGTCTTGAAGTGCTGGCTGGAATGTTGCCACTCTCGGATCGGTTTTCAGAAAAATCTCTCCGGCTTCTCACCAGGTGTGAAGTTTTGTACCCACAGGTGATCGAAAATTTTGAGCAGCTCCTTGAGTTGAATCCTCAAACCCGCTTCATGACTTTGTACTATTTGTACATAACACAGGATGTCAGCCCTTCGCTGAATATTCCCAATCGTGTTTGCTTCTCCGACCTCGGAAATTCGGTTCATTTTGATTTATCCATGAAACAGGAGCTTCGTGGAATCCCAGAGCATCATCGTCCTATGATTGCTCCGGTGATATTTGCTGCAAAGTTTCGCCCAGTTGATTCCACCAAACGTTTTTCACTGATGGGTCTTTGATAGAGGACTCCGCTGGCTTTGGTGTATACAATGAAAATTATAGCGTCGCTCGTAAACTTCAAGCACCTTGTTCTGTTTTTGTCACGGAATTGGCAGCAATTCATTTTTCTTTAGAAACTGTTGCCTCTTTTACACCGGATCAATACTTCATTTTCACGGATAGTCTTAGTTGTATAGAGGCTATTCGCTCCTTGAGGCCGGTAAAGCACACCTCTTATTTTCTTATGAAAATACGAGGTATTCTAAGTGCTTTATCTTCACGTTCTTTTATTATCACCTTTGTGTGGGTCCCTTCTCATTGTTCGATTCCTGACAATGAGAAAGCAAACTCGCTTGCAAGGGTGGGCGCTATGAAAGGCGATATTTATGACCGACAATGGCTGGCAGTATAAATGGAGTAAAGGAGATTTGGGGCGATGGCTACATTCTATCACTCCTAAGGTGTCTAAGAAATTTTGGTTCAGGGGATTGGATGTGGGTCGAGACTTCATTCGTGTTATGTCTCGCCTCATGTCCAATCATTGATAAATTGAATAAAATTGGCCTGCCCACCTGGTTGACTCACTGGATACTTTCCTACCTAACCGAGCGGAGGGCCTACGTGCGCATTACTGGAACAAATTCGGTACCATTCGATATTACTTCTGGCGTTCCTCAAGGCAGTCATTTGGGCCCACTTCTATTTGTGCTGTTTGTAAACGATCTTTGTGGATCGATTAAATCCCCGAAGGTTATGTTCGCTGACGACCTGAAATTCTACCGTGTAATTTCCTCGCCAGTTGATTGTTGTGCCGTCCAAGCCTACATCGATACGTTGATGAACTGGTGCGTGCTAAACGGAATGGAAGTTAACGTTCGAAAGTGTAATGTCATCACTTTTCATCGGACAAGGAATGCTACTATTTTCAACTATACAATGGCATCGACCAGCATTTCCAGAGTCAACACCGTCAAAGACCTTGGCGTGCTACTGGACAGTAAGCTAAATTTTTCTCAACACATCGCAGCAACGACGGCCAAGGCTTTCGCCATGCTTGGTTTTATCAAACGTAACACACAGCAGTTCGAAGATGTATACTGTTTGAAGACACTCTATTGTGCGCTTGTACGCAGCGTTCTGGAATATGGTGTGCTTATATGGGCACCATTCCATGCCACTCAAATAAATAGAATTGAGCGAATTCAACGCAACTTCCTTCGATTCGTGCTTCGTCGGCTGCCGTGGAATGACCATATTCGGCTGCCACCCTACGAACATCGCTGTGCTTTGATAGACCTGCCGACTCTGTCTAGCAGGAGAATACTTTTGCAACGCCTGTTTATTTTTGACATCATTAACAACAACGTAGACTGCTCGATACTGTTGGGCAACATTAATATCAACGTCCCAGCCAGAAGAACCCGACGGGCTGATTTTATCCGTATTCCTGTTCACCGTACTCACTTTGGACAGAACAATCCGTTTGATGTCTGTTGCCGTCTTTTTAACGAAGTATATGACCAATTTAATTTTAGTATGTCTTAGTCATCATATAGAAGTAGAATTAGTTTATAGCATCTGTCTGTACGATATTGTCGAAGACTAGTAAATAAATAAAATCATTATTCTTTAGACGCTCATTTGTTCCGTGTTGGGCTGGGAGACAGCAATCTCTGTGAATGTGTACAAGGTTACCAGGACGCAGATCACGTTATTTGGTTTTGTGCTGAGCATCGTGGAGTCAGATCTGAGTTTTGATTCCCTTCGGGCTCGAGGTAGACAACCCAATGTACCGATTCGAGACATTTTGGCTGCACGCGATCTGGAGTTTATTAAACTCATATATGTGTTTTTGACTAACATTAGCCTTAGATTGTAGTTTGATTAACTTACTTGTTTAGGTTAAATTTTTAAGGATTGTGTGCATCGGTGTGTGAATGTGGTTGTGTGTGTGAGTGTTGTTGTGTGTGTGAGTGAGTGATTTTTTTTTTTTTAATTGAAAACGTTCAATTTAAAAATTGTAATTTGAAATTCTAGATATAAGAAAACCATTGTTCCTTATGCTTTGTTGAAAATTTCCACTGCAATTTTCGCATACATAAAATTGTAATTCCTATTAACCTCGAGACAGCCGCGAGTAATCGGTTCCACCCCCTTAACCATAGTTCGAAGATAACTGATTTATATAAACATGAAAACTTGGATCTGTAAAGTTGATTCGATTGAGCCTGTACAAATAAATGAATTCATAAAAAAAAAGATCACTTGAAGATCGTGTAGATCATCTGTTCAGCTTAACCAGTGAAATCATGATGCCCCAAAAGTTCAAGAAATCGAAAATTACGCGGAAGTCAATAACTATAAGTCGATTAATATTGTCTCAATTGCTTCGGATTGCATAGGTCATCCTAATAGCAACATGATTTTGTTGATTATCGCTAAATTAATAACATATTTGGTACATAGGCCGAATGAAGGTGATAGGCTAACATTACATCCCGTTACCCTATTTCTGATATGAATGGAATATCTAATCATAATACCATCGGATTACCTATACCTACACAGCAAAAAATCATTAATTTTACATGCCGTGTAAATGGCGAGCATTTTAAAAATCCATCGCTTGAATCTATGATTTGCTTAAATTTTCAGTTTAAAAACCTGCACATAATAAAAGCATGGTAGAACTTACAAATTTACACAATTGATCTATTAATTTTCACCCAGTATGTATTTTATTTATTGCGGTGTAAAATCTTAACGGAGGACATATTTTTTTCAACGACATCCCCTTAAATTTACATGTTCGTGTAAATTTATATAAACCTGAAACAAAGATCCAATATGGCCGATAGATAAACTATGTTTCAGTTTTCAGACGTCGGCGTCTAGGTAGCGCGTATCGTTACCGCGATGCAGAAAATGTCCGAAATAATCCAGTGTTAGTGTTGTCATATTGATTTCCGAAGTGTTGAAGGAACGATTTCTTTATTATTTTTTTCATTTATATTTCAGATGTTGGTGACAATAAACAAATGTTGTATGTACACACCGATAGAACAAAATTTTTAGAAGGAGCCAGTTATTTAATTACTGCCATGAAGGATCTTTTCTCTCCACAATTTTATGTATTCGAGACGAGCATTGAAGTTTCTTGAATTTTTCCAGGAGTGTTTGAGAGAAATGAGAAAGATCCATAATTTTGTTTTATTAAAAATAAAAAGCATATCACTGTCAACAACTTATTGCTGATAAAAAAAAACATAAGTTGAGTTGTGCGTTGGTTAGATGAAGTCTTTTACCATATCATAGCCTCAATGATGTGGAGTGACAACATTTTATTCACGGTGAAGAAATTCTCCATTTGATTTGAGAGAAGAATTACCTAACCTTTCATGTTGTCACTCAACTTCGTTACTAAAAGTATCATCCGAAACATAACCTAGTATATTTTTTCTAAAACATGTTTCAGGGAGCGATAAAGCAATAATCATGAAATTTTAAATGAGCATGTAAATATACTAGTTCAGTACCAAGTCTCATGCGTAAAATTCAATCGAGCTTTAATTTTACATGCATTTATATTTACAGGCATGTAAATTTAAAAACTAATTGAATATAACATTCATTTGCATGCTCCTTTTATGTGCATGTATATTCATTGAAAATTACAAAATAATTTTAACTGTGTACCCCCCCAACCCCCCCCCCCCCTCTCAAAAAAAAAAAGAAAAAAAAATTAAAAAAAAAATTAGTTTTTGAGTTAAAAAAAAAAAAAAAAAAAAAATAGGAGCTTTTATTCTTTTTTTTTTATTTTTTTTATGATAATCACCCCCCCCCCCCCCCCCCCACGCCCCCCACTTTCTCCCTGCCCCCCCTTTTATTTTAATAAACCCCTAGGAGGTTAAAAAAAAAAATTTGGGGGGATTGGTTTTGGGTTGCTCTCTCCCCCCCGGTTGTCACCCCACCCATAGAAAAACACATTTCCTGGCTTCCGTGTATCCTCACCATTAAATGAAAATTAGTTCCCTAGAATTCAAGTTGAATTATTATTTGTTTTTTCATTCTCAAAGGTTTCGGATCGCAACAATCTATCTCTACTCAGTCAAATGAGGTTAAGAGGGGTAAGAATTGGAGTTAAGATGAACAAAACAACTTTCTGGATGGCAATCAGGCAGCATGTGGGAGCAAAAATTTTAGGTATTGTAGATCGGCCAGCGTGCGGCAACGATTTAGCCATCTGAGCCATCAGATTTCCAAATATGTTGGATATTTGGCTTTCGTGTCCAGAGAAAAACAAAAGCGGTGAAGCAATGGATGATAAGTTTCAGGCAGCCCGGGTATTGCTCCTGAAGGAAACAAAACAATAACACTTTAATATTCAAAGATGTTATGATATATATTAAAAATGAGCCCAAGTATCAAGTCGCCAGCAGTGTTAAGTGGATCAAGATTGAAGCCGATGGTAATGTTTGCCATGTTTAAGTGAATTCTATTTTTTGTATTTATTTTACGTACTTTGTCTATCAATAATTATAGTGTTATTGTTGTTTACATGTTTCTTATTACTGATATCTTATTATTTTTCATGTCACGTAGAAACAGCTGCAAATAGTTTCTGGAGTTGTAGTTATGGATTCCTTAGTTTTTTAACTGTGGAGGTAGTATTTTTTCAAATCAACAGAGAATATTTTTGTTTATTTAAATATAACTGTTAGTTATATTAACAGTTGTCATTTTAGAGCTGCAGAAGAATCCAGCAGTTTTACTACTGGGTCGAAACAAGACCAAACGTCTCCAACAAGATAAGAACGTGTGGCCAACAGTGTTGAAGGAAATGCAGCGCAAAAACGAGCCTCTCGGTATACATTAGCACTTTAAAGGGCAACAGAGCTTCATCTGCTCACAACACCTTCAAACCAGCTTGATGCATTGAGCAGAAAAATTATTGAAAAGCAACAGAAATAAATAGCGGAGAAATATTCCGATGAAGAAAATCAGATTAATCAGCAGTCAATCAGCCCGATGAAGAAATATCAGATGTAGATCAGTCAAGCGAAATGAAGATTAAAAACCCGAATTAATCCACCGATGGTGAGACTGAACCCTTCTTGAGTCCAAAACAGGGATCTAGATAGTGACACGATCAAAACAGTCACGGAAGATTTTATTCATATTTCATGTTTTCTTGAATGTTGGACAGTTTCGTGCAGCATTTTCCATATTTTCGATTCAAATAGTGCGGCTTAATGTGGCAGAATCGTAATGAATGCTGTTCAATTGTTTGCTAAGTAGATGTTTGTGCAGAATAAGTGTTGTTTCATATTTTGCGACGAATATAGTCAAGAGAAGTTATCTGCCTTTGGTGAAAGCCCCACCGATTATCGAGGAAAAAAGGTAAATTGATTACCGTTCGAATAAGACCAATTTCATCACCTTTCGGGTCAACCAACTACAGGGTCGATCTTCATAGTCTTCATAAAGCTTCTCACAACCTTGAACGTATCGAGAGAGGGCATTATTTAGGTATCTATGGTATTGTCTGTGTACTATAGATGTACACTACACAGCCTCCAATGCTCAACAAGATTTTGGAGGTCATTGACGCAGCAGAAAAAAAAACTTAAACGAATGATATTAAACAAACATGCGATGTGAGACGATGACTATCGAATGTCGGATTGTCTCAAATCAAATAGCACTTCTCCGTCACGGTTCGAGGCATGATTTTAATACAAATCCCTTTAGTTTATCCCTATACATTTGTTCGTTTTGACCGCATTACTTCGTGATGGCTTAGGATAAGATTCTATTATATATTTTCTCCCAACTTATTGATCAAAAGCAATGCAATCGGATGAGCAAGAGCGGGAGAATCGTGATATAGATGCCGCCGATTCTGAAAATCTACAACATCCACCCAGTGGGACTGCTGGAAACGGCTCCGGTTCGGCTAATGGTTTGTTCTAGATTCCCATATCTTTTTCCACCCCCACAATTCTGTCTTATTTTTGTAATATAGAGGAGCCTCCGAAAACAAAACGGTTGTGTATTAACAAGTGCACTTTCCCTCGTGATCGGTGTGTTATGGCAACAAATTGACTTGTTTTATTTGATTACACTTTTTGCTTTTGCCACCTCTGTGCAGTCCTGATTTTTTGTTCCACATCTCTACAGAATGTTTTTTCTTAACATCATCTCTGTTTTGCACACTTGTCTTCCATGTGATCAGCATATGGCGATCTAATAGATGTTTGCTGTTATTATCATTACTATTTTCTTGGCACTTAAAGCATTATTTTCTTGGCAATGTTTCAGCAAATATTTTTTATTGATGTTAATTGATAGTTTACTACAGCAGGAGGGACTGTCGTCTGTTTTTCTGTTACTTCAAGCCTGATTTCTTTGATGATCCATTTTATAAGTTGCGTGGTTTATCGAAAACTGCCTAAATAAAGTTGAAATAAATATTTTCAACTATTTTCATTACGCTATTGTATCGGAGAGCTAGACGGTGTAAGTAAGCCCTAGATCGAAGCCCTAGAAATTGCTCGTAATAACGGGGGAGCTCAAATACCACATCCAGTTAGTTCAGTGCAACATCGCACTGATGAGGCTCGACCAAGACTCCCAGGATCTGCTAGAACTGGGGGTCAGGTCAACCCATCCTACAAAGATGTAGCCAACTATGTGAAGCTGGGTATTCTTCCTAAAGGTACCCAAACACTGAACTCACAACTGAGCAGTTGACTGCTACACAAAAAGCAATTCTGGCAAAAGTAGCTGGACAAAGGAAAGATCCACTGAAACCAAAGTTTGGCGACTGTGTGTTCAAGTCAGGTTATTTGGTCATTGTCTGTAAGAACCAGGAAACTGCAGACTGGTTAAAAGGCATCATATCCTCAATAACTCCCTGGTTGGGAGCAGAACTTACGGCGGTCGATGAAAAAGAAATCCCGAAATCCGAAATACTTATTGGCTTTTTCCCGTGGAGTGCAGAAGACAGTAATGGAGAGATTCTTGCACTAATAGAAAGCCAAAATGCTGGGCTGACTGTTGACGCATGGAGAATACTACAGCGTAACGTCATAAACCAGAAACATATTGAACTAGTGTTCACTGTGGATGGAACCTCATTAAACACCATCAAGAAGAGCAAATACACTCTTGATTTTAAATTCGGAAGTGCAAATCTTCGGAAAAAAATCCAACGGAAGGATCAAAGTGTCGGTGGTGAAAGAACAGGGAAAAAGGATGTTTGTGGCTCTAATTTAACCCACGCAGGCACTGGGAATGACAAGATGGTAGTAGATCAGGTCGAAGAAATCCCAGGACCAAGTGGAGTTGAGAACGCAAAACAAAACATTACATCTACTGGTCACACTAAACACAAAACTGGCGAATCGAAGCCCAAATATCGAGATATTAAGATTGGTGGAAAAAACTCAATTGTGGGTAACCGCGAAACCAAACCTGGGGAGAACCTAAATCCCCAAGTAAGCGGCAAAAACGGCAACAATGATTAAAAAAATCAAATTCGTCCAAGTGAATCTCCATCACGCAAAGGGAGCAACAGCTGTACTCTGCAAAAAATTCACGGAGAGTATACTGGATATCGCCTTTATCCAGGAGCCATGGACAAATAACAGTAGGATATTGGGAATCCCTACAACTGCTGGTAAGTTAATTTACAATGAAGGGCAGCCATCACCGAGAGCTGCAATATTAGTAAATAGAGAAATAAAAATAGTTCAAATTACAGAGTATATAAAAAGAGACATCGCTGCTGTCATGATGGAGGTGCCAACAACTCACGGGACAACAGAAATATATGTTGCTTCAGCATACTTTCCAGGGGACCTTGACGATGTACCTCCACCAGAAGTTGCAGCGTTTGTTTCATACTGCAAGAAACAAAATAAGGCGTTTATAATTGGCTGTGATGCCAATGCTCATCACTCCATATGGGCCAGCACGGACATCAACAACAGAGGTGAGCATCTTTTAGATTATATATCGAAAAATGAAATAGATTTATGTAACAGAGGAGACGCTACCACTTTTATAAATGCAATTAGACAGGAAGTCCTTGATCTGACGCTGTGTAGTCCGAAAATCTCTTCCAAAATTAAAAATTGGCATGTATCGCAAGAAGTATCGTTGTCAGATCACTTGCAAATATTATTTGACTATGAGGCTGATCAACAACTCATACAAACTATAAAAGATCCCAGAAAAACAAACTGGGAGCTTTATAACTCAAGGCTAGAAGTGAGCAAAGACTCCTTAACAAATGACTCGAACTCTTGTGAAGAACTTGAGGAAAATGCAAAGCAACTTTCAAACTTAATTCAACATGCTTTTAATCAAAGTTGTATCGCTAAGAAACGTTCCACAAATAGGAATATACCATGGTGGAACAACAAGCTTCAGAAACTTCGTAAGAAAACCCGGAAGCTTTTTAATTGGGCTAAACGAACACAACAGTGGGAACAATACAGAGAATCCCTCACTAGTTATAATAAGGAAATACGGAGATCTAAAAGGATACACTGGAGGCATACATGTGAAAACATTGAAAGTACTCCAGCAACTGCCAGATTGCAGAAAATCCTCTCTAAAGATCACTCCAATGGGCTGGGCACTCTTAAAAACGAGGATGGTTCTTTTACTTCATCAGCAAGTGAAACTTTGGAATTGATGATGAAAACACACTTTCCATGTTCTATCATTAGTTCAAGTGAAGACCAAAGTATACTTGCACCAAAAGTTGGCCTTGATGAAACCAGGACGCATGTTCATTTAACAATGAATGGAACGACTGGAGTAGATAGAGCCAGGGTTGATGCTTGTTCTTTGGCCGATACAATTTTTACCGAAAGAAAAGTCGAATGGGCGATTGACTCTTTTGAACCCTTCAAATCACCTGGTAGGGATGGAATCTATCCTGTGCTACTGCAGAAGGGAAAGTCAACTCTATTACCCATTCTAACAAAACTATTTCGGACAAGTTTAACATTAAGCTACCTTCCGACAGCGTGGCGACAAGTGCGTGTGACGTTTATTCCTAAGGCTAATAATAAGGAAAAAAGTTCACCTAAATCCTATAGGCCCATAAGCTTATCGTCAATTATACTTAAAACAATGGAAAAAATTATTGATGAATACATAAAGTCAACATATTTACTTAAAACTCCTCTGAGTAAACATCAATTTGCTTATCAGGAAGGTAAATCATCGGTAACAGCGTTGCATGCGGTTGTTACTAAACTAGAAAAATCTTTTCAAGCTAAGGAAATCTCACTAGCTGCGTTCCTAGACATTGAAGGAGCATTTGATAATTCATCTCATAGTTCAATGGTCAAAGCAATGATGAAACTTGGTTTCGACAAATGTATTGTCGATTGGATTAACGAGATGTTTTCAAATAGACAAATATCAGCAAACCTCGGAAGCTCATCCATCAGTATTAGAGCTGTAAAAGGGTGTCCACAAGGAGGCGTATTATCACCTTTATTGTGGTCTATAATAGTTGATGATCTCCTTAAAAATCTGAAAACCCTAGGGTTTGAAGTAGTTGGCTTCGCAGATGATATAGTCTTAATAGTACGCGGTAAATACGACTGTATCATTGCAAACAGAATGCAAAGTGCTTTAAATTATGTCTCTTCGTGGTGTGATAAGGAAGGCTTGAACATAAACCCTTCCAAAACTACTATTGTGACATTTACAAAGAAGAGAAAATACTGTATTGAGAACTTAAGGTTGAAAGGCACACATTTGGTACTTTCAAATACAGTCAAATACCTTGGAGTATTTCTTGACAGCAAACTAAATTGGAACTTTCATTTAGAGCAGACAATCAACAGATCGACAAATGCTCTATAGATAGCCAAAAGAACATTTGGTAAGCAATAGGGACTAAGGCCAAAAATGATCCATTGGATTTATTCGGCAATTGTGAGACCCAAGATTACCTATGCTTCATTGGTCTGGTGGCCAAAAACAAAAGAAACTGTTGCACAAAGAAGGTTAGAAAAGCTTCAAAGACTAGCAACTTGTTCAATTAGCGGTGCAATGAGAAGTACACCAACGAAGGCACTGGATGCACTACTTTTTATGTTGCCATTGCATCAATTCATACAGTTAGAAGCTGAAAAGAGCGCTCTAAGGATCAGAAGGTTTGCGAACCTTTTAGAAGGTGATCTAATAGGACATCTTAGCATTCTTGTAAAATTTAATCCTTTAGTTATGAACAACGAAGATTGGATGGAAAAAAAATACAACTTTGATTGTTCATATCAAGTTATTGATCCTGGGCGTGATTCGTGGGCAAGAGGTGGCCCAAACCTCCGCCAAGGATCGATTGTTTTCTATACAGACGGTTCGAAAATGAACAATCAAGTGGGAGCTGGGGTAACTGGCCCAGGGATTAACCTTTCAATCCCAATGGGAAAGTGGCCAACTGTATTCCAAGCTGAAATTCAAGCAATTCTGGAATGTTCTGCTATATGCTTACGCAGAAACTATAGATATTCAAATGTATGCATTTTTTCGGATAGTCAAGCAGCTCTGAATGCTTTAAAGTCAGCAATATGCACGTCCAAACATGTTTGGGAATGTGTTCAATCACTTCGGAAATTGTCTTGTCGTAATCAAGTCAATTTGTACTGGGTTCCTGGTCATTCTGGAATTGATGGAAACGAGAAAGCCGATGAACTAGCAAGACTCGGATCGTCTCATCAGTTTGTAGGACCTGAACCCTTTTGTGGTGTATCTGCTTCTTCTCTTAGAATGGAGATGAAAGCCTGGGAATGCTTGAAAGTGGAGACAAACTGGAACAACACTTTCAAAGCTAGGCAATCAAAGCGGTTCATTACTCCAAACATTTCAATGACTCGCAAGTTACTAGATCTTACCAAAAAAGATCTAACAATATATACAGGCCTTATAACCGGTCACTGTCCGAGCCGTTATCACTTGAAGCTGATAGGAAAACTTCAAGATGATTCATGTCGATTCTGTAACATGGATAGAGAAGACTCGGAACACTTGTTATGCCACTGCCCGGCAATTTTCAATAATAGGCTGAAGTTCTTTAACAAAGGGCTACTAGAACCCCTTGAGATTTGGAGAACAAATCCCAGTACGGTAGTACACTTTATTCGGAGCGTTATACCGTCCTGGGACAATGCTTTAGGTCAGACTTTGACGATCACTTCTATCAATAGTGATGCGTCATGCTGAAAATAACTAAAGCAACAACAAAAAGGGGATATGTCACAATAGATCTAAAAATTGGTCGCAGTGACGAAAATACCCGACACGGAATACCCCACACCCCCCCAAAAAAAAAAAATTTATTTAAAAATATTATCAGGGGGGGGGGGGGAGAAACCCCTCTTTTTCCCCCCCCCCCCAAAAAAAAAAACCCCCCCCCCGCACAATTACTTATAAATGTTACCTATATTGCCCGGAGCAATTCCCCGAGGTTCTCGGTCGCCCTTCTTACGTCTCAAGTTTGAGGCTAAATAAGGGCGAGGTTATGAAGTTATCTCTCAAGCGTTTTTAAATTACCAATCGAAAACTGTTATCATACTTTATGAGAGGCCCAGCAGCACATTTACTGTTGGTATAGATGTGTCCAAATCAGGCCTTGAGAACCTTCTCATCTCAATGAGAAGCCACTATCACACTTAGTGAGTGGCTCCAACAGCACCTTTACTGTTGTTTTGATTCGGTTCTAAACGGCTATTAAGGTGAATTGCTGCTCCGAGTATGTTTTCCTATCTTTTATCTCTCTCTCGCAACTTTACCTCGCTATTTCAAATTGATAAATCTCGATTGTTAGTGAATGAACATCAAGTCGAACTACATCAGATTTCTCACAGCAAACTGATGTGATTAAATATCTAATATCTAGTACAGATTCTAAGCTATATCAATTCTAAATTTTGAGGTTATGGCTGCCGTCGAGAATGCTTCAGCGTAAGCCCTTAAGCGTAGTTAACATATTGATTGTTTTCTCAACAAACAAAAGCCGCCTTAACATGTTGTGAGAGGCCTCAAAGGGCTATTCATAAACCACGTAGACTTTTCTGGAGGGAAGGGGGGGTTTGGCAAAAGTCTACGTTCCATTCAAAATTTCAAAAAACGGTTTGGAGAAAAGTCAACGAGGGAGGGGGGGTCTGAGATTTTCAAAAATGAGTCTACGTGGTTTGTGAACCGGCCCTAACAACATCGTTACTGTTGGTATAAATCGGTTAAAATAGGTTTCAAGCGATAGTAAGAATACCTATACTTTTCCCAATTGAAATGCTCTATAAAATTGTGTGAGTCGCTGCAACAATATCCCAATGAAAAACCATAATCACACTTTATGAGTGGCCCCAACGGCATCCTCACTGTTGATATATCGGTATTCATATTTCGAATATTCTACTAAACGTCGCTTGAATTTAGCATATCGTTGATCAAAATGAACCCTGCTGTGAACTAAGCGAATATTAGGCATTGATACCCTTTCCTTATTTGTCCTGCACTAGAGTGAAACCGGTATTCTTTGATCTTGGATCAACATTGAGGATGTATGTTAATCTCAAGGGTCATCTGTTGATTATATGTGTAACTACAGCGGATCGGGCAGTAATCGAGAAGCAACTTCGAGCGGTCAATCATGCTCATGCTCATACCCATACTGGAATTACCTGCTTTACTACCACGGAGGGGTTTACCATCGGCAAGCAGAAGCTAGAACTAAGAGTTTTGGAATCGGTTAGAGGTCGGGGTATTTAATGGTCCTTCAAAACGATCACTTTGTTTACCGGCGCCGGTGGTGTAGTGGCAAGCTTGTCTGTGGCAAGCGTGTTACTACTTGGCTCTCAAGTGTTTCTAGGGTTCAATCACACGCTTGGTCACACTGTGGTCGAAAACGCGAAATTTTTAGACAAAAACTGGCAACTCGAAAACTTTCAGCGCTAGAGTTTTGATGCTTTGGGAGAGTTTGTCTGCAAAGAACTATCTTTTGGCGGTTGATGTTGCCTAGGGTGGTCCATTTCCAAATGTCAGCATAATTAATCATCAATTAAATGAATGATTTGAGCAATAGAAAATGAAAAAAAGTCACAATTAGACATCCGATTCAAACCATTTCGGTGCCCAAAAACAAGCAGCTTTCCATTCAATGGCGCACCGTCTTTTCAATATCCCCATGGAAAGAGCAGATTTTGTAACTGAACGAAACAAAATTCACCAAGCTGCGGAAGTGAACGGGTATGATACAGAATTTATAAATAAAATCCTTCGCAAACACGAAAGGAAGAACTACAGACAAAATGCCACAACTCTGAAACCGGAGAGAGAAGAACTTCAAAAAATTAGCCTTCCGTTCTATCCCACACTTACCAATATCGTTCAATCTACACTAAGAAAACATGAATTTCAAACGGTTTACAAAAGTAACAACAATTTGAAAGATATTTTGTGCAACGTTAAAGATAAACCCGCATCATCTGAAAAGTCAGGAATTTACCAAATTCCCTGCAAAAACTGTAACGCTGTTTATATTGGTCAAACTCGTCGGAAATTAAAAGTTCGCCTAAGAGAACATAAAAATGCGGTGGAGAATCGACGAGTCAATGATTCAAGTGTGGCAGCACACGCTGTTAACCTTGCCCACTGTGTAGATTGGGAGAACGCCAAATTAATAAAAAATGTAAGGAAAACCTCACAATTGAACGCGTGGGAATCAATGTACATCGCCACTTCCAGCCACCCTTTGATGAATGACGACGACGCTCCAATAATTTATTCTCTGTTTCATCTGACGAAACTGGAATCCCAGTAGAATATTGTTTCACTTCGCTCGACATGTATTCTAACACAATACGAATATTTGTTGTAGTATTGTACTTCGTAACCAGTCGGACATCGTCCTGTAGATGGGCAACATCTAGCCCGAAACCGGTCGACTAAAAAGGTAAATTTAAACCCCTTTTTACGTTTTGTAAGAACAATAAGTGTTGTGTCCTGTCTCGCGTCGCGTCTCTCGAGTGAAGTTTTAAATGTTTAAGGTTCCGACTGCGTGTAATCGCGGTGTGGTGGATGAGTGGATCAATTACAAGGACGTTTGAATGACAAATTATGTTCGTGAAAAACAAGAATTTACTGGAGTTGTTACCAATCTGCTTTGAAAAAAATGTAAGCCATTCAAATGAGCAGTCTTTATCTAAGTGCTGCTTTACATTATAAAATGGCTCATATTTTTTATTTTCGATTGCTGTTTTGATTAGTGCGCCTGAACATAATGGTTTGATGACCATTTCAAAATTATCACAGGTTGATTTTTGTGGTTATTGGTAAACTCGACATATCATTTGATAAAAATATGAATTGTAGAAGCCTATTTGGAATGTGCAAAAATATCATTGTCTATTGCGCATTATTGAATATTCAATGCTCATTTTACCACTTGATTTTTTTTAATTTGTCCGAAAACACATCACAACTATTTATGGCTCATTCCCATTTTTTTAATTTAATTTTTTTTTATTTATTTCAATTATTTATTGCTCATTTTACTATTTTTATGGGAAAATCAAATAAAAATCTATAACATATGAAAGTAGTTTAGTGCTCAAATTATATCATTTAGCGGAAATCAAGCCATATTTATTTGCACATATAATAATAGCTGATGCTTTATTAGACAGCTTTACCGGTCACAATTAGATTATCCGAAGATCTTTTCTCAAGTATTATTGCTCATTCCTGAATTTTTTGTGCTCATCACACATTATATGTTGGCACAGACCTAAATGATTTAGCGGCACTTCTGTCCTTTTTTGGTGCTTTTTCTGAATTACTAAGTGCAGGTAAATATTTTAGTCATTTCCAAATATACAAAACAACGACCTCTGCTTCTACAAAAGTGTCGATAATTGAATTTCGAGCAACTTTGCTGAATAAACAACTGTTCTATTTGTAGGTAGGATCGTTCTTCTATAATTTTTCTAAATTATTTTGTGGTGGGATTATTTTCGAATTGGAGTAGAATAAAAAAAAACTCTGCTCTAAAGCACTTGCAACTACACAGTAAAAATACATGAATTTTATTGGCAACGTTTTCAAACAAGTAACTCAATAAATTATGACATAATTATTCTTTCAATCCAATTTTCTATTTAAATAAACGTAAATAATCATTTCACTAATCATCATTTAGAGCTGAATCCTATATCATTTACTTTTCAAAAATCTTATTACATTTAATCGAAACGAAATCTAAAAATATACTCCTCAAATATTATTCAATTACATGTCCTTTAAAATTAAATGCATATAACGTAAAATCATTTAACCGTGCAGCGTACTGCGCACTACACGGTAAGAATCAAAAACCCATTAATGGGTAAAACTTCACCCATTTCCCCAAAAAGGGAGTCAACCCACTAAATGCGTAAACTCAATTTACCCATTTATGGGTATATGACATAATGTCAGGAAATGAGTATTTTCTTACCCATCTTTGAAAAAGAAATTTTGTGGAAAATGAGTAAAACAAATACCCATTATCTGACATTTGCGCCATTTACTCAAGAATGTGTAAATCGAGTTTATGGATAATCTCTTTTTTGTTAAACTTTAACCATTAATGGGTTTTTGATTTCTAAGGAAAAAACACAAGCAACAATTTTATGAAACTTAAGCTTTATTTCTCATCATAAAGCCACACAATTAAGAAATAAATTGGACCAGATTCTTTGAGCTTTGAGCTCAACAACGTAACTATGGATGAAGGCATCTTAGCCGGACACTGGACATTACAGACCTGCAATATAAAGAATTATTCTAATACCACTTATTTATAACACCTACTCCTACTTACCCTGCAGCCTTTCGAGCGAGGCATTGTCCAGCTTATTATTGACTTCATCCATAGTGGGATTTTAAAGGACCTTCTGAACATCGGGGCATAGGTCAATCCGAATAAAATCACTTGTGTGAAACTGATTAGAGGTAAGATTGATCGTGGATGGCAGGAGCAAAAAAAGACAAGTTGAAATATTTTCAATACACATTTATGGGTAAAAAAAATACCCATATTATTTTCAATTACAGTTAATCCAAATGGGTAATATTTTACCCATTTTCGTATTTTTTTATGCACCCATTTTTGGACAGCTGCAAACAGGTTAGAAAAAAGGGTGAAATTATACCCATTAATGGGTTTTTTATTCCTACCGTGTAGCTCATAAGTATTGTGGCAGCCATTACTGTAAGTTCAGCATGAGTGTCTAGGTATTAAAAAACTGTTTAAGAAGTGAAAATGTTGTGTAATTGTTGTTATCTGCTTTGCGAGAATGTTTCTAGTTTTTTACGACACATTCGTATACACCGAAATTTAAAGTTATTCGAGTGCTCGGTCGATAATTGTAAAATAATGTTCGAGTGCTACAGATCATTCCGGCAGCATCTGAGGCAGCGACATTTAGAAATTACGCACGGACCTTTGCGGAAGTGTACACTTGCAACATGTACTTATGAGGACACCGATCGTTGCAAACTCATGAAACATGCACAAAAGCATATATCTGAGGGCCATCCTGTGTATTGCCCTCTAAGGTGCCCTAGGCAGAAACCTTTTGCAACCTACAACAGGCTCCGTTTACATAAGTTGTATTCTCATAAATTTGATTTCAAACACTTGAAAACATCATCCAGTAGCTGTATCATATCAATTGACCAGGAAAATATCCCCCTTGAAGCGCCAGCCGAAACCTTAGGAGGAAATTTTCATGAAATAACTGGAGTTGAAGAAAATAACAAGGAGTCGTTAACATCATCACTTGACAAATTGTTCGCGAGTTTATTTTTGAAACTTTTTTCGAAGCACCACATAACAGAAACTGCCTTACAGGAAATAGTGGAGGCTTTAAGTGAACTTGCTGTTGCACAAAATAAATTGATAGAATTCAAATGTGAAATAGTGTCTGATGAGCTCAAGTTATCTGAAGTGTCAAAAACGAAAATAATCAAGGCCGTGCGTGATAATTCTTTACAAAACATGTTTGGACCTGATGATAGCTTCCGTTGGCCCTCATGCGAAAAAAAATTAATTGCGAAAAATTTTCATATGTATCTCCAGAAAGAATTCCACTGCAACGAGATAGAGATTAAAATGAATGCTTTTATTTTTGTATTTGTATATTCGTCTTCGATTCTATCGTACAGACTTAATCTTAACCTATATTCCTAATTCTAGATTTAAAACAATTCTTAGGCAGATTAAAATCAAATAAATCACCTACACCATTAAAATTTCTAATACAAGAACTGAGTGGGTTATTGTACCCATAATTCGTCCTATGTACTGGAATGGCAATCAGAGCAGCATTTCTCAGCCGGCGGCTAGGTACGTTGAATTGCACACACGATAGAAGATCTGAGGAATCGATATTGTGTTTTAAAATATCAAAAATCAATAACCTTTGCATCTTCAAACGTCTAGACGAGAGCAGCTCAAGGTCAATCAGTTGACAACGCGCTGGATAGTCTGGCAGGCTAGCAGGGTCATTCCATGGCAGGGGCCGGAGAGCAAACCGGATGAACAGCTTCTGCACGCGTTCGATACGAATGACTTGTGAGGTGTGGTAAGGGGCCCAGACAGGGGCAGCGTATTCCAAAACACTACGCACTAGCGCACAGAACAGTGCCTTTAGTGTATGTACGTCAGTAAATTCTAACGCATTCCGACGGATAAAACCGAGAACAGCAAAAGCCTTAGCAGTGACGGTTGAAATATGCTCGTTGAAACGTAGCTTGGAATCCATTATCACACCTAAATCTCGAATAGACTGAACTCGCTCCAGTGTTGTTCCAGTAATGGTGTATTCTTGGTTAATGGAAGCTAAGCACCGGCAAAAAGTTATCACTTTACGCTTCGTAATGTTTACGCTCATTCCATTTTCGTCGCACCAACGAAGAAGCAAATCAGTGTCAGCCTGCAGAGCGACGTAATCCAGCCTAGATTTTATTCTTCTGAAAATTTTGAGGTCGTCAGCGTACAGCAGTTTAGCAGATGAGAATCGATGGCATAAATCGTTGATGCACAGAACAAAAATCAAAGGTCCTAGCACACAACCTTGCGGAACACCAGAAGGAACGCCGAAGGTCTCGGATCGAGAGTAGTTAACCTGAACGAAAGCCTCCCTGTCAGTCAGGTATGACAATGTCCAATCAGGAAAACCCATGTGACGAAGCTTCTCCACGGCATATTGGTGAGGTACGGTGTCGAACGCTTTCGAAAAATCGAGGTATATGGAGTCCACCTGATTCCACTGCTCAATCTCCCGAAACAGCACATTAGAATAACATAACAAATTGGACGTTGTAGAGCGATGCGGAATAAATCCATGTTGATATTCCGAAATAATTGGTTTTGAAGCAGACAGTATTACTTTGATTGATTCTGTTAGCTGCAACTAAGTGCCAATATCTTGAACTAGATTTTAAAGGAAAATACCACAACCGTGGCCTAAGTGAATTTTGATTCGGTGAGCAGGCTTAGTTTGTAAATTAATCGGTGCAAGAAGAGTGTATTGAAATAGGGCAATGGAGAGTCTTCTTGCAGTACCTTTCCAAACTATCCAAAAAACCGCGAGTTTCACAGTGTACGGAATCGGCCGTATGCCCAATGTTTTCGCAACCGAAGCAGAGTCAAGGTAAAGTGTACGACAACGACAACCAGTGTGTTTACATTGAAGTTTGCCTTGGAAATTAAAATAAGAGTTTATCTATCGCCGAAGCCAGAGTTGTGGGTGGATTTATCGAAATATTTACGTATCCTGTCTAGTAGCAACCGTGTAAAGTAAGAGGTCATAAGCGAGCTTGTTTTTCTCATTGATTCTGTTTGCTGCAACCAATACCGTGCTAAAATGAATTTTGATTAATTGTGAAGGCTTAGTTTGTAAATTAGTCGGTGCAAGAAGGGCGTTTTAGACGCAGATATCATGTTACAACCGGAAGGTTGCCGACACTTCGGCGACGGCCGGCTTGATGTGAACGAGTGCCGACTGCAGCAGCGCGAGTCCAGCAGAACTTGGCCGGGATCTAGGACATCGAGGGGAGCTGGTTTGCAAAGCAGCAAATAATTTATTTCTACCAAATTTTGAAAACAATATCTAATATCCTGTGTTATTTTGTCTATTTATTTTGTCTATTTTGTTTTGTTTTGTTTTTCGTTATGCTTGTCTCTTTTCAGTCACATTGGAGCGGTCCATTGCCCTTGGCGGATATTGCAACATAC
Source organism: Aedes koreicus (assembly GCA_024533555.2). Taxonomy (NCBI): domain Eukaryota; kingdom Metazoa; phylum Arthropoda; class Insecta; order Diptera; family Culicidae; genus Aedes; species Aedes koreicus. Next base: position 8,115 of record JAHHFK020004791.1, on the reverse strand, counting down.
TTTCAGCGTATCGTTAACCAAAACGAACTCTGCTGTTAACCTTTCCCCAACTATCCAACATCCCAGTGATTTCTCGTGGAAGTGCAGAGGATTTCTAGGCTTCCTTCAAAGCGAGTATCATGTCAACACGTTCCTTCCCATTCCCTACTTGACCAGCATTCGGGCACGGCCGGCGCCGGTATTGCTTTATAATGGGTCACCAGTTTTTACACATTGAAGATGTATGTTAGTCCCAAACATCATCTGCTGGTTCTTTGTGTAAATACAGCTGATCTGGCAATAACGGAATTGCATCCGTGGGCGGTCAATCATGCTCATGCTCATGCTCATGCGATGGTGAGACTGAACCCTTCTTACACTTCTCCAGAATTATGAACTCAAATGTGGCCAATATTGTACTGGATACTTTTTTAATTAGAAATTCCAGGAAGATCCAGGAATATTCGATATGTCATATATACAGTTAATAAAATGAACTATTTGTCAATCCTGAACGTATTGTTCGTCGATGTGATTAAAATATTGCGACCTGTTTATGTTAGTTATATAAGAGGGGAAATAACATAAATATTAGAAATTCCATATAATCAGTCCATAGAATGAACTATTAGACAATCCTAAGCGTCAATTTTGATTATCGATATGGATTCAAGATGCTTAATAAGTACGTGTTCGTTGAAAATTGTGTAGTTATAGTAAATTGAGACTTTGTGTAATTTTCGAATATACTCGTTGCAGTTCAAAACCGGACCACTCGAGCCAATCGATCCTGCTCTAATTCTATAGCGTCGCATAGTGTGGCTAGTTCCGCTGTATGTGCTATACAACGCACCAGATGCGGAACAATAGAATGCAAGCGGCATCGATTGGGGTGAGTGGTCTTGTTCGGTTTTAAACTGCAACGAGTATATTTTCATCTCACAATTATGTGCTCTCAGGTATTGTTTTGGTCATATCTCCATGAAGGATTATTCAATCATAATGAAATTTGGACCAGTAATTTCAAGCTTTAATTTGGCGCTAACAAAACTAAAATCGGTACACAAATAGCTCAGTATGTAATCGGAGACTAAACTGTTTGATTACTATTATAATAGGCCGTCAAGTACTCTTTCGTTCATATCTTCGTAACGAAATGTCCGAATAAAAAAAAAATCAATAGCGTCCTATGGGAATGTTGTAGCTTTCATTTGCCGTCAACAGAACTGAAATCACAAATGGCTGAGAAACCGATGTGACATTATTTGTAACGCACACACACGTACACACACACGCACGCACACAAACACTGGCGCTCGCGCGCACGCACACACACACATATACACAGACATGTGCTCAGTTCGTCGTATAAAAAGTCGATTTTTCAAGCGATCTTAATACCCTTCTTTTGGTGTAAGAAGGGTAAAAACAGGGGAATAATAAAAAGAGAAGAAAACTTATGTGGAAAAAAAACCAGGTACGACTAAAGGCAAAATAAATAAATAAATAAATAAATGAAGAAGGTACTGTACAGACTATCCTGAAAATGTAAGCCTCTTGATTTGTTTTTAAATACACTAAATATTGCATTATTTATTTATTATTTGCATAATGGGTATCCGAAGCCTAAATCTGATCGGAAACCTGTAGCCGATCCCTGACAGGGAAAAAGTTTTTTGAAAATCTCTTTTGTTATACTGACGTCATCGTTTTGAGGATCAATTGGAACTTGTTCTTTTCAGGATACCAGTGCGCCTAAGATTTGGCGCTGCATCTCGAGAAATTCGTGATAAGGGCCTAAAAGCTAAATGTACGAATCACGAGAATCCCACAATATCCAGCTACTCCATATGGTAGAACTAACATTTCTCTTCCAGATGTTGCTTGCAATTTAAGAAAGTGCTTTAAGATTCAAGAGAAATGTATGTATGTATGTATGTATGTATGGTAGCCACCATCCCTTCATGCCCTTGGCTTGGATGCAGCTCCACTTAATAGCAAGATCAAATTGAGCCACCGATCTGAATTCACAATATCGCTGTATGAAGGGCCAAAAACGGAGGGGTGGACCCGTAAGCAGAGACACTCACGCGAAATCCACGGGAAATTAAGAATCTCCTTCCAACGATACGATCCAACAATTCGAATAACCCAATTCGCAACACTTATTAAGCTTTCTACAGGATGGCTTGTTAAGAAGGGCGCGTCGCTCTCACTGAAATTGTTGGAGTAGAATTCGCAGCATCACAATCGAATCGGTATGATACAGATAATGATAATGCTCGTTCCCTCCTAGACTCAGGCAGTCAATCAAACCATCGTCCAGTTTCAGCTTGAATGATACCCTGATACTCCCTCCCAACCCAGTATTTATTATATATAATGTACATAATATGTAATAATATGCAATATATGCAGTATGTAATAGAGCAATGTTATATACTATTATATTTAATTAAAATATGCCATGGTTGGAATTCGTCATCCTGTAATTTAAATATGGTTATAAATAAAATAATATGATGAAATAGTTAAAATAGTAATAATAGGCATATGATAATCATATGCAGCTTGGCGCATCTTTACATCTCAATCAGTGGCAGATGAATATAACTCTGGAATGTGAAGGTCTTATGTCAATTAAATAAAACATAAACCATTTAATTATACATGAATCAAAAAAATATGCATGTATTCATGACACATAGATATACATAATCAGCAGAATTGAAGAGCATTTATTAATTCTAATAAAATTCAATGATTTAAATTCATAGAAAAACACCTTTAGATACAATGAAATAAAATATCTGTAATATGTGTTTATTTATTCCCTGAGAGTTTCAAAAATATCCGACTTGAAATGATAATTTGATTAACATTTTTGTCTGTTGCATTGTTTTCGAGCACAATCTTTTTTTTTATTTTTTTTATTTGTTCGTTTATTTGTTAGGTTCAGTCATGTGTTACACTTTGCGGAGCCGATATTCAAAATTGTTGTTTACAAAAATATGCTTTATTATGTTAGTAAGTGGGGCACCAATTACTCGTGACTTACTCGAGGTTAATGGGTTACACTATCGTTTGGAAAGGGGCAAGGCATGTAACTTGCTTAAGCTATTATTTGCTGCTCATGGTTGCAACTGCCATCAAGTCCTCGGTGCCTATCCACGCCTTTCAGGAGCTAACCGCAGATCGGTGGCCAATAGCTTCCTGGATAGGTACAAGTAGCACGCAAACAAAAGGATTGTATTACTGGGACAATATGGCAGGGAATTTACTAGACTGGGAGGGAGAAAGGGAGGGGGACGGACAGAAGGCTGTTGATTGATGAAATTATTCTCTAAGGTCAGACAAACAAAGGAATTCGTAAATCGCTCTCATATAGGGAAGATCACACCTTTCAAAAACATCTCTTATCTCGCGAAAGGTTTGTCTACCTCGGGCCACTTGGGTATCCAACGGTTGGGCTCTCGAAGCATCATTATCCGGGCAATGCCAAACTGCATGAAGGATGTCATAATAACAGGTTCAGCACCTACATATATTGCTATCAAGGAGGTTAATTCTGTAGAGATGTGCGTTTAGCGAGTAGTGGTTGGACATAACATTTGGAAATAATGGAATGTAATCAATGCCCAAGAGAATTACTTGTCCAATCGTTTTGCTGGTTGTTGCTGATTCCACACTTGATAAGTATTCTAGATCAGAGTTCCCAGAAGCGGTTCTGTATGCGTTTTGCTCCTGCAAGAACCTCCAGGCTCATATTGTGCGTTAAGTGCATACAGCCAAGGGCAATACATAAACAACGATATTGGATGCGTTCCAATTTAATGAGGTGGCCGTTTCTTGCCGAGAGGAGGCAAAAAGAGCCATATTCGAGAACTGCAAGAATAGTTGTTTTATAGAGTTTAATTAAGCACGCCACCATGTCCCGGAGATGTCGTAGAAAATTGATCCTTTGTTGACATTTCTGTTTAAAATACGCAATGTGAGTGCTCCAAGTGCATTTTGAATCAAACATGACTCCAAAGTATTTGAAGTTCAAAGATTGGGTAATGTCTCTTCCCAACAGCTTGAGACGCAGTTGAGCTGGGAACCGCTTTCTAGTAAACACTACCAATTCGGTTTTTTTTGTGTGGTGAAAACTCTATCCCAAAATTTCTGAACCAAAGATGGACAGATTATCTAGGGAAATTTGCAATGGACTTTGCAAGATGTCCGCACGTGGACCTCTAAAGAAGATCACAGCATTGTCTGCAAGTTGTCTTAGCGTGCATCTATTTTCCAAGCAGCTATCAATATTTTTAACATAAAAATTATAATGTAAGGGACTTGAACATGAGCCTTGGGGTAAGCCCATGTTGCTAATTTTGGAAGTTGTCAGTTGGTCTATACTGAAGGTCATTTGTTTTTCTGACAGTAAATTAAACAAAACTTTATATGAAATTCCTGGTAAACCACTACTGTGCAGACTATCAGCCAATTTTTCTATGGAAACTGATTCAAATACGCCCTTAATATCCAGGAATGCTGAAGCCAATTGTGTACAAAGGCCAGTCGTATATAAGATGAAAGCAACGCTAAGCAATCGTTTGTTCCTTTGCTTTTTCTGAAACCAAACTGTGTGTTTGATAGCAGGTTGTTTGATTCAACCCAGTGGTCAAGTCTAGATAGGATCATGTTTTCTAATTATTTCTTTAAACATGATAATAAGAGATCGGATAGTAAGAATTGTAATCAGACAACTTTTGAATAGCTATTACTTTAACCTGTCTCTGTGGGTGGAACTATGTTTAATTCCATGAGAGTGTTACACAGGTTAAGTAACCGTGTTTCAGTGATATCGATTTTTTAGAAGGTTGAATTTAATCATATCGCTTCCCCGAGCAGAGTCATTCGATGAAAGAAGTGCAATTGATAATTCCAGCATTATAAATGGTTCATGCAGAGAATCGTTAATTCGGGTGGTATGTCGAAAAATCGGTTGTGGTGGTACAGAATCTGGTCAAACCTTTTTTGCGAAGTCTAAAATTCATTACACAGAGTATTCTTCACTCTCCTTGGAGGATGAGCGGTTTTGCCTGTAGCGAGCTTCTCTCCAAAGCGTGGTCATCGAGGTTTCTCTAGATAGTTACTGTATAAACGACCGCCAGTAATTGCGTTTCTTTGCCTTGAGTAAGTTTTTAAGCTTTTTTTTCAAGCTTTAGGGACTTATCAAATAGTTTATGTTTTTATGTCTACGATAATCTTTAAACGCATGGGATATCTCAAGATACAACTTAGTGCATTCTTCATCCCATCTTGGGGTCTTCTTTTGAAAGATGCACTTGGAACACGTCGTTTCTGAGGTTCTTATGCACTTTTGTAGATCAATTCGGAATTGAAACGATATCCATCCAATGGTGCCAGAGGATCGTTAGAATCAATATCAAGGGTTGTTGCAAAATGATAGCAATCAATATTCCTCATAAGGTCATAAGGAGCATTTTTGTTTGAGATAATAATTGGTAAGTGATCACTACCATGGGGTGGTGACGAAAGAGCCCTTAGCTGGGAAACTAAGAAGCGGTGTTGCTGACGTACTTTCGAAGGTAGTAAGAAATCAAACTATCCGTCCTCCAAAGTAACGTACCCCTGGAATATAGTTTTACAATCAACGAAGTCCTTTCCATCCAATAGTTTCGAGTACGCAATCTAGCAATCCGATTAAAGCAGAAGAAGCTGATCAACTCGGTATTTATCCGAAACGACAACATCTCTGTTCGTCTACCCCATCGAAAAGTTTACATTCCGGTTCGTGACACCGACCAGCTTTTACAGCTGGTTAATGCTACCTCCGATTCTGAAGGGTCACCCACAATAGATACGTTTGCGTTCCGTTGACGTAAATTTGACAGAAAACCTATGGGAAAACTGTCAATTTCACGCAAACGCATCCGCAACGTATCAATTGTGGGCCAGCCATTACAAAACAGCCGACTACTATGATGCGGTAACAACCAACACATCCTTCGCTCCTGGACTATTTGTTTCTTTATGCTGACGACGACAGTTAATTAGAATATAAATCAATCAAATGCCAAATTCAACCAATTTTGTAACCTACGAATCGGTCATCTTAACGTACATGGGCTCGAGCGTCACATCGACGGTATCAGACTGATTTTGGACAAACAGCAGTATCACTTTTTCGGCGTAACCGAATCAAAATGAGATCATCTGCTTTTGCAGAACCAATCAAAATACCATGATAAAATTTCATAAATCATACACTGCCTTTGGGACGAAGATCAAAATAATTTGGCGGTGTCCGATTATATGTCAAGAAGGGGATTAAAGCCACGTCGATTAAGAAGTCCTTCTTTTCAACCCGATTTCGAAAAGAGTTGAGAACCTAGCCATTCGCGCTGTTATCAACGGGATGAGCATCGGTTTACAATCCCTCCTGCGGCAACGATCTCTTCCTGCCGGCGTATGAAAAACTTCTGCTTGATATTATGGACTGCAATCTGGACAGACTATTTATTTTAGGTGATCTTAACGTCAATTTAACAGCGGCTCAGCCCAGTCACACCTGCACGAGCCTACATCGATTGAATAACAGCTTTAATCTAACGATTAATCACCTGGGCGAGTAACTGAGAATACTTCTTCTACAATCGATCTCATGATTACAGACTGTCCAAAATTGATCCGGAAGTCTGCCTCTTCAACAGTCAATTGCATTTCCGATCACGACGTAGTCTACCTCATCTGTGACGTTCGTGTCTGAAAAACGACCCCTCAGCGTGTAGTGTATCGAAATATGCGCAACATTGACCCTGGCCACTACAAGCCGACTTTCAAACACTTGACTTCCAACTTATTGCTAACTGTAACGACGTTGCCATCAAAGCGCAAATGGCAACGCATGCACTTCAAAATTTGCTTTAAAGGCGTGCTCCAGAACGTATTGCTATCATCCGAGATAAACAGAGAGATCGAGCAGGCGATCGCTACCAGAGACCTGGCGTACAAACTCTGTTCCCGGAATCCATGCAGAAGGCGTGGGGACCCGCAATTCGACGGTATGAATACGTGATACAGCTGGTTCGCTGATTTTTATAGCAAATAAGCGGTACGCAGATGTATTGATGTTTATTTTAGAACTTTGCGAGTGAAGTCTTCTTTGTGTGCTGAGCTAGTTTTTAAGAATAAGTGTTGTGATTTTCGTGAAAGTGGTCATTAAACATTTCCCCTACCACCTCCCTTCGCTCGATTTTGTTTTGTGAGGGGAAACTGTTCGAACATCGATAGCCGACAATATTTTGTCCTAGATTTCAAGCCTTTCATCGCTATAAAGCTTCATTAACGTTTTAATTCACTACTTGTGCTACGTGTCGTCTACAGTAAGGCGTTGTGATCACCGTTGAGGGACATGGAGAAAAAATTGCGCAAAATGTACTCTGACCATTACTGGCATTGATTATGTTGCCTGCCGTGGTTACTGTGGTTCCATGTTCCACATGACATGTTCTGGTGTGTCTTGGGCACTAATGGGCATTTTTCGTCAAATCGGAAAAACCAATACTGGATGTGTTATCATTGTGCTGATTTGTTCGATAACTCCCATCTCCGAACCATAACGAAACATGCGGATGAAAAATCGCCTCTGACATCGCTTACTGATGCTATTAATAGCCTGCAAACGGAAATAAAAGAGATCTCTTCCAAGCCTGTACTGTCATTACAGTCCCCAAAACTCAATCGTTGGCCGACAGCTAGTGAATCGATACGTGCCAATAAACGGCCCCGTGAATTTGATTCAGGAGTTCGTACATCTTCTGAGTGTCAATACGGATCAAAGCACCTCCACCCAAACGTAGTTTCAGTACCTATCAGCACAACACCAGTTGATAAGTTTTGGCTGTATTTTTCTCGTATTAAACCTGATGTGACGAACGAAGCAATTGTGGTAATGGTTAAGGCAAACCTAGGATTGGATAATAATCCCGATGTGGTAAAACTGGTGGCCAAAGGTACTGACACAAGCAACATGTCATTTATTTCGTTCAAAGTTGGTCCAGCCTTGAAGAACAACGTACTTGATCCCTCGACATGGCCAGAGGGAATAATGTTTCGACAGTTCGAGGA
>JAHHFK020004790.1:0-113397 GCA_024533555.2 Aedes koreicus | reverse complement strand
GTACATTGTTCTCCATATTTTCTAACTGCAGTTCCTACCGCTCCGACGCTCACACCTTCTTTCTTGGTCAATATTCTTAAAGAGATTCCACTCACAGTGTACCATTTGTGCACGATACTTTTTCTCTGCTCTGGAGTAAGAACACACATTCTAAAAGTCAACCAGAAACTTTTTTTTTTTGATGCTATGACGAACAGAAATGTGTAAACAAAAGTACGCAGCCAAAATAATTTGAAAAATTTCATTCAATACGAAATGACCTTTTACATTAGGTGTGCCTATAGTTTCTGGAACAGTCTATAGGCTATAACATGTATATGAGATATCTACTAAAGCTTTTAAACACACACACTTTGATGTAATAAACTTGCAAATATTTTTTACTATACGCGAGGTATTCTGTTCTAAGATACGTCCGTTGAAGTGTGTTTTTCTACATTTCGAAAAATAACCTATTTCCAGTTTTAGTTTTATTCTATCAATTATTAAATGTCCTGCAAATTCCATTCAGAAATATTTTTCTATCTCTCTGGTTGGAGCGATCAAAATCTGAAAAGGACCTATTTTTTTTAGAAAACCAATGATAATCTTCGTTTGCCAAATGGTAGAGACGAATTCGCCACATTTAAAATTGTATATGTTGGTACTCTAGGAGCTGTTCAGTCTAGTTTGCTGAGAAATTTGAATTAAGAAAGTCGGTAATTCATATCATAAGCTAAATTTCAAAATATGATGTAGGGAAACTGCCCCCATATTAATCTCATTGTTCCTATATACATCCTACGATGAATCAAACAATTGGACAGTTGAAGGATCGGTTTCGTTTTCTAATAATGTTTGCTTACGTTAAATATCTACAACAAACATTATTAACTAATCCTGTCACATGTATATCGTTTTATTTCAAGTAGGATGAATTACAAAGTGATGAGATTAATATAGGTACATCTTCCCTATGATGAACTTGTAATGCGTGTATTTTTCTACAATTCTAATATCTAATACGTGAATGCGCTAGTTACAGTAATACATAATAAATCATTTAATATGCCTCGTTGTTACAAGCGCTCTCACGCCATACATAACGGGTGGCCAACAAATAACAGAAATGACGTCAATTCTTTTCTATTAGAACAATAATGCTTTCAGAGAAATATCACTTTATGTAAATGAATCCTTACAATTAGGCTTTTTGACGTTTAATCATCTTTCCCTTTCTGGCTCATGCAGAGGAATGATGATTTGCTTTCCTTCAAAAGATTTTCCTTCCTTCTTGCACTCCTTCGATCTAAATGGCACTGTAGTGTGCGTGCATTAAACGTCACTAAGCCGAATAGTCAGAAACTTGTCACACACACACTTTCAATTCAACATGTTCAATTGTTTACAGCATGCCGTCGAAACAGGAAGTGCTGCGGGCGCACATTGTCCATTTCTTTCAAGCGAACACAGATCGTTGGCAAAAGTACACGGTGGACCATTTTAAGCGAGAAAATGTTTCGAAAACCGTCAAATACCGTACTCTCATAACCATGGCAGTAATCCGGGAGAAAGCTAATGGCCCTTCAACGAAGATTATGGATAAGAAGATGCTCCAATCGCTGCGCACTATATTTAACAACAAGGATTCGGTGAGCCAGCGGGAAGCGACCAGCATGTTCAATTGTTCGAAGTCCTAAATCAGTAAGACTCTGCAAATGGCGGGAATAGTAAGTCGAAACAAAACCAGATCCCCAGAGTACACGGATCTATATGACGCAATAATAGAGTCACGTGATGTCATACGTCATACATTATTTCCAGTAAAACCAAGAAGTATGAATGTGTATATCAAGCCAGGCTATATCACGTAATAGGGTACTAGCACACCGGTCCCAAGCTCGGTCCCAAGCTCGGTCCCAAGCATAATGATTCGCCACTCACACCGTAACTCACACCAATGCACTCTCAAATATTCTGTCAAAATAACACAGCGAATCAAAACAAAGCCAAAGATACGTGTACCAAAAGGCACTGAAAAGCGCAAGATTGCATGACAAGGTGCAGCCTGCAAGGTGTACTTAGAAACTAGGGGTTCTACAACAGTGAACCAATTTCAAATCACTACTTGCACATTGATTGTTGGTACTACTTCGGCAACGGACCAATTTCCGCAACCATCGCTATTACTCGGCTGAATTCGAACCATATGACTACATGATTAGTGTATGTGTAGCCCTATGCATGGCAAAAAATCAAGTGTCTTGGTTTGAATACGGCTGAGTAATGGCGATGATTGACGGGATTGCTCCTCTGCTGAAGTATTGGAGCATTACTTGTATTCTCTATAGATTGTAGTATGAACGGCTTATAAGATGAAAAGGTGATTCTGTTTACAAGACATAGATCAGGACTTATTAACGTCAAAAACCGCAACACGTTTTATAAAAAAAATAAGTTTTATGTGATTACCGCTGGTTCAAAAATACTTACACTCTTTGTTCTTGTCCATCGCTGTCTGTAGAGGGCTAGAATCTATGGTTGATTTAGTAGGAGAGATCCGCAATTGGTTTGAACGATCCATTGTGCAATTCTGAGTTGACTGATCTTGATTAATCAAATCAATATCGTCTATAAAAGGAAAAAGAGAAGGAAATTAAAAATCATGCTGTTTACTGACATACGGTTTAACAAAGCTTTGGTTAGCAACTAGAGGCGTCTGAATTTGGAGTATTTTACTGTTATTTGTCTTACGGGTCGAAATCTGAACTCTAGACATTCATCAATATTACTATCTTGCATAGGGTAGATAGGACTATGACCGCCAAACTAATGAAAACGTAATAGAAAGCACATAAATACGAATTAAACACGATTGCCTTGCGTTTTGGAATATGTCGTTTCATGTAAAGGTAAGCCCAAAGTGAAAAAATGATTAAAATTTAAATAAGGTATGTCAAAAGATCGCTTAAGCTCCAAAGTAAATGACACACAAATTTGGTTATCCTGAGCCATTTTATAGCGAACAGAAAATCTCTTTGCTCTTTTCCCGTGAAATAAAGTGAAAACGAATGTGAAAATATAACGCGTGTTTATTTCTATTGAATTCACAGACTGAACATAACCACACTCGCGCTACAGTTTTCGACTCCCCTTAAAGCAGGGTTGCATCTAGGGGTGCACTGGTACTGTGTTGGTAGTGTGCGCCACATAATCCCCCCCCCCCCCCCCCCCCCCCCAGTTACACTAGGAATCGGACCCTATGTCCTGACGGTGTAATTTTGGTTTTGGTGAGCGGATGCTCACTTATTCCATTGTCGGTAGTGAATGCTGGCATGATGCGATCTTTAGAAATCCTTTGTGTCTTCCCGTTGATGCTTACGTCCATGAGTTTCTCGAATCGCTTTACTACTTCAAAAGGTCCTTCATACGGCTGTACAAGCGGCCTCTTAACTGCATCGATCCTGATGAATACGTGACTGCATTTTAACAGCTGAGGGTTAACAAAAACTGTTGGTTTCGCATGATGTTCGGAGTCTATTGGCTTCAGCTTGTTGAAAGTGCCTCGAAGCTCCTTCGCAAAATCTGTTCTGTTTGAATCATTCTTAGGACAGCTTAGGAATTCACCAGGAAGTCGTAAGGGTTGCCCATAAACCAACTCGGCGACTGAACACCCGAAATCTGGTCGAAAAGCCGTACGCAGTCCAAGCATTACCATGAGTAATCGAGTGCTCCGAATCGACAGCCATTATCGCCGTTTTCAAGGTACGGTAGAACCGCTCAATAAAACCGTTTGCTTGTGGGTGGTAAGCTGTTGTGCGGATATGTTCGGAGCCCATCGCTATAGATAACTCGATAGCCGTTCGATGGAGTCCTACAATATTTACATGGATATGACGAAAGCGACTGCTCGGCAACGAAAAGCGTTGAAGAGGAGCTACAGTATGTCGGTGAATTTTAGAACGTTGGCACTGAAGACAGCTTTGGACGAACTGCTTCACGTCCTTATTCATGTTCTTCCAGATGAATCGATCGGAAATCATACGACGAGTGGAACGCACTCCTGGATGCGCCAAACCATGGAAATAACGAAGAACCGTTTGCCGATGTTGGGGTGAAATGTAAGATCTTTCTGAATTCCGCGACACGTCACAGTATAAAGGTTTCGTTGCTAATGTTGTTTGACGTAGTTCCATTTTAGCGCAGTAGGCGAAACCAGAAGATTTCTGGTCATCGGCTTGATCAGCAGCAATTCTCTCGTTGTCAATCGGTGAGGAAATTGAGATCGTCGCTGTTCGCGTCAAAGCATCTGCTACTACGTTCTATTGTCCACTGATATGACGAATATCGATAGTGAATTCCGAGATGTACCGCAGATGCCGATCTTAATGAGGTAAACAACTGCTTGGGCTCGATGTCATAGCGTGTGTTAGTGGCATGTGGTCGGTGTAAATAATGAAGGGCCTTCCTTCAAGCATGTAACGAAAGTATTGCACCGATCTTTTCATGGCCGTTAAATCTCGACCAAACGATGAATATTTCAACTGGGACGGTGAAAATTTCTCCGGGTAAAATCCTAATGGAACCCAATTAACACAGTCGAACTGTTGTAGGACGGCGCCTACAGCGGTGTTGGATGCATCTATAAGCAAACTCAGCGGTTTCGAGGAATCGGGGTAGTGTAAAAGAGTGACTTCCGCCAAAGACTTTTTGCACAACTCGAAAGCTCGTCTTGCCTCATTAGTCCACGCTATCTCCCGAGAATCGTTCTTTTTATTGCCCGGAATTAACTTACGAAGTTAAATCTGTAAATCAGATGCACGTGCGATGAACCTCTTATAGCACCTGCGGTAGTTTGGTAAAAGATTATGCGCCCGATTGTATACTACCTTCATATGCCCTCCGCTCGTTTTCAACTTGTATCTTTCAATTTTCATAACCTGCCGTTACTCTATACGGAACTATCGATGCTTTCTCTTCAATTCTCTTAGTTCTAGCAATAAATTACTGTACACTCCTAGAGCCTCTCATGTTGATGGAAATTATCTGCCTCTGACAAACTTCATCATTAGATATCGTTACTCCGCGCATATGGAGAATACAACAATAACAACAATCGAAGTGCTCTTATAGCAGTTTAAAAGAGCTAGGAACCGTCGCAACTCTTTAACGGTGATAGGTACTGGAAAATCAGTAACGGTCTTGACTCGATCCGGTAATGGAAGAATCCCGTCCTTGTTAACGGCGTACCCAAGAAAGTCGACACATGTTTAACGAGACCATATGATTTCAATCGCTCGAAGACAGCACGCACATGTTCGCGATGCTGCTCTGGTGTGCTGGAGGCGATGCAGAAGTCATCCACGAAAACGACCACGAAATCCATGTTGTTGAATACCTTGTGCATGCATCTCTGGAAAGTTTGGCTAGCGTTGCAGAGCCCAAACTGCATTCGCGTAGACTCATAGAGGCCAAACGGGGTAATTACAGCCGTCTTGGGCACTTCCTCTTCCTCCACGGGTATTTGGTGGTAGGCTCTTTCCAAATCCAGGTTTGTAAAGATTTGTTTAGCCTGGAACATATTTAACAAGTCGTGGGTGTGAGGGACTGGGTAGCGATCTGGTATGGTTACTTTGTTCAATGCTCGGTAGTCCCCCACAAATCTCCATTCTCCACCTCTTTTAGGAACGCAGTGGAGCGGACATGCCCAGCTGCTACTGGAGGGACGACATATGCCGAGATCGATCATCACTTGAAATTCTTTTTTTGCTGCACTCACCTTATCTGGAGCCATACGACGGCATTTGCTTGCCACTGGGTGTCCTTTTGTCAGTATGTGGTGTGATCCGTCGTGCTGCACTACTGTTTTGATCATCGTTGGCAAGGTGATCTGCTTGAACTCCTCCAGCATCTCTCGAAACGGGTGATCCGAAGCAACCAATGTGACACTATGAACAGTGTTTCGGCCATTCCCCCTGTTGACGATAGCTTTGTTAGTTCATCTATTAGACGTCGATGCTTCAAATCCACCAATATACCGTGTGTAGCGAGGAAATCGGCACCGATAATTGCCATTCCTACGTCCGCAACGAGAAAAGGCCAATTGAACCGACGACGGAATCCCAAATCCATCGTGACAAACTTTTTGTCGTACACTTTTATTCTCGAACCGTTTGCTTCGTGTAAGATGAACTGTGTAGCTCCTCTATTGCCTGTTTGTTGCCGCTATTATCAATACATCCGAGCCAGTATCGATAAGGTATCTCATGTTGGATGAACGGTCGTACAACAGAATACGGCGACTTACCGAGGCTGCGTTCACTTCCGCCGTGTGAAGCAAACGAGCATCTAGTTTTTTTTTTAACTGTACCGGCAAGATTCTCGGCATTTCAAAGCTCGGTCGGCAAATTTCCGATGAAACCAATGAATTTAGTCATCAGGGAATCGGTTTGATGATCTGGATGTCGATCGGCTTCTGGACGTTCCTCGCGTTGCTTTTACGTTTCGGATTTCAGCCGTCAATGCTGCCAGTTAGTTCTGTAGCTCAGCCACGACCCCGGATGCAGCAGTAGTAGACACGGCGGTGATTTGTGAGGACAGCGTATCGACCATTTTATCCACCATCTCAGCCAGTTTTCCGATAGTCCCATCACTAATTGATAGGACAGCCTTGACGCGAGGAGGCATCCGCTGCAGGAACAGCATCTTCATCAAGTCGTCCGTGACGTTCAGTCCAGTGGCGATTTCTTGCATTTTTGCAAGTAGATGTGTTGGACGCATGTCTCCGAGGTCGCATGCACTCAAAAGTCGTTCCAGTCTGCCCTGAGCTGACACTTGGAATCGCGAAATCAAACGTTGCTTGAGGGTGTCATATTTGTTGTTTGCTGGCGGATTCGTGACCAAATCTGTTACATGGCAAATGACCGATTGGTCAATTTTCGCGATGATGTGGTAGAACTTGGTATGGTCGTGTACACCGTTGGCCAGAGCAAACTGTGCTTCGGCCTGAGCGAACCACATCACCGGATCGTTCTTCCAGACGTCCGGAAGTCTGACTGCTACTCCCGCTACGCCAGCTACAGCAGCATTTTCCGCCTGGAGGTTTTCCTGGGACATCTTCCCAAAATGATGTTGTTTTACGATAGTTCGCGACGCGCTCGATACGGTGTCACCAATGTGGGAACCGATAGGCGTACTTTTCCCGTGAAATAAAGTGAAAACAAATGTGAAAATATAACGCGTGTTTATTTCTATTGAATTCACAGACTAAACATAAACACACTCACGCTATAGTTTTCGACTCCTCTTAAAGCAGGGTTGTATCTAGGGATGCACTGGTACAGTGTTGGCAGTGTGCGCCACACTTGTATTCTCGAAACAAGATACAAATCACGCACCCCTTGACTGCTGAACTCCTTAATTCATCTCGTAAGCAAATGAATTTACCCGTAAAGATATGTGAAACGTATATCCCGTATCATTTACTTAATGTATATCGATATGCTTCATTAGTATTTAGAAATTATGAAGTATTCGGTTTTGTTACAGTTTTCAATGTTTGTTATGATGAAAAAGAACGGAATTGTATAGATTTCGATTTTGAGAGCACAAAACCGGATTCATGGCAAAGAAAGCAAACAATGATGACGATATTGACCATGCCCACTTAAAACTATACAACACCAAAATCAGATTTAAGATAAATGAAGACTAACCATGTTTTACTTGTAGCTCAGCCACCAGTATTGTCACTGTTAACAAGATCGAAAATATAACAAAAACTATGATATGTTCCATTGACTACTAAAAACATCATGCTACCCTAGGTACAATTACTAATCTGAACTAGGGTTCGGTGGTAAATCTGATGCTAGGTAACGCACCAAGAGAAAGTGTACCGGCGTTAGGTGCCGAAAACCGCATCCTTAGTAAAGGTATGTATTTTTCATGCGATTCCATTAACGATATTTTTGGTTGGTGCTAAAAATATGCGACTATACAAGTTTTACGTTCAGTGTTGAATAAAATATTGAAAACCACTAATTTATCTAGAAAAATACTCCAATAGGTTGGTTCACACGAGAAATCGATGGAATGCGCTAAGGGTAAATGCCTTCCCAATACAATACTAAATATTGTTACCATAGCTTATCTTGATGTTATTAAGTTATAGGATCCAGGTCATCTCCCTAGCGTGACGAACCAGCCCAAGAGACTGAAAGTCATATTTAAGACAGCATGGAGAAGAAGGCGATGCAAAACGGTAGTAAGTCGATTCTCTCTTTCTAAGCGGTAGTACGGCATACAAAAATGATATGGCATACTACCAATGAGGGAGAGATTTGCGATCGGCTGCCGTTGTAGTGTATTGAAATCCTTCAAATATTTGTAACAATGCTTTATTATGATTAATAACAATATGTGCAATTTTCGGGGAAATGTAGTTTTCCAAAAAAAAAATAAGTTGGAGAAAACTAAAACTTTTACTAATGGAACATTTACCATATACAAACTAATGATAAATATTACCTTCTAAAATAGCAAAAGTGTACCTATTAGGGAAGGTTCATTAATTATGTCACACAGTAACGGGGGAGGGGGGTTTGGGAAAACGTGACAATCCATAAAAAAAAAATTTGAAGGTCCATACAAAAAACGTGACAAGGGGGGGGGGGGGGTTATAAAAAGTCACCTTTTGCGTGACATAATTAATGAACGTTCCCTTATTGGAGCAAAGGTTTTCGATCGTCTCATATGTTTACTATAAACTATAAAATAAAATCTATCTAGTGACTTATCAAAACCACATATTGTATTTGTTATCTACTTGATTTCGAATGGGGCTGTACCATGTCCTCTAATGGTAGATTTACACTTGGGCGGAATTGCACATTTTGAATGATTATATTCTAAGTTCAGAATATGATTGGCTAGTTATAGAACCGTTGTATTCCACCTGCCTTGCTTTTGTTATTGGAAAAGGTAATGGTTTTTCATGTTCTCATTCAAACAAAAAAACTTTCTTTGTATACCTTGATCCCAACTTAAGCAAAACGTTGTTTGTTTTACTACATTTTAAAGGATTAATAAATGTAAATTAATTCGTGATTTTTGTTCAGTAATTTATCACAAGCTCTTCCATATCATGTCGTGTGGAGTACTTACATACAATGTACCTTCCGATTGTTCATGATGGAAAACATAGGCGGAATCACTTAGATCTTGTGGCTGCTTGCAGGTCATCCGGTTAATCGGTTGATAAAAAGGTTCAACACAAACTTCGTAAGATTTGCCAGATTAATTCACTTCACTAGCGCAAATTCGCTACATGATAATAAACTAATTATATTTTTTATTTCCAGCTGTTGTCAAAAAAGATGCCGATATTGCTGTACTTTTATTTATACATTTATTTTTAGCAACTCCAAGCTTTGTAGGTGGGTGGGGTAATGGAAACGAAGATATAAAATAGAAAAGTGGAAAACAAATCTGCTACTATGGTCAAACCTTTTGCAGTTATGTGGAAAAGATCCATTCCAGCCTATACTTAACAATTCACTTTTATATATGAACAATAAATTGATTTGAAAATTAGAATTAATAATACAATATTATAAATTTCAACCAAATAAATGTCACGGAAAAAACAAACGCCTGCACGAGAAAGCTAATCACCTCATTTGAGAATAAACTTTAGAAATATTTGACAGCTCGCTAGTGCAACAAGTTGGATAAAATTTAAGTCACAAAGTCTAAGCCTAAACACAATGATAGCGGCAACGGAAAACGGCAAAGCCCGATCAGGGTAAGCCTGCTTGTCGGAAAGAAACCAGGCTAAATCGAAGCTGATTCTAATTGGACATATCGAAGTCATTTGCAACAACTGTCAAATTTGCGTTTTTCCGTTCTGTTTCCGTTATCATTGTGTTTGGACGGTAAGGCATAATTACGATGTCAGCGGCAAAACGGTATTACGGCAACGCGGCAAGCCCGATTTGAATGATAGCTAAATTCGACAAAGATTTTTCGTGAGGGCCTAACTGACAAAACGGAAACAATGGCTTTTTCCGCGAATTTCTCGTCATTGAAAACTTGCCTTATCAATCAACTACGGTCATTTCGAAGAGGAAGATTTCACCTATCCGATAGAATTGGAGGCTTACATGGGTAGCCTTTGTGCCACGAGAAATTTACGGAAGGAGTCATTGTTTACGTTTGTCAGTTAGACCCAAATGAAAAATCTTTGTCGAATTGTTCGTTCGATGTTACTTAATTTCAACCTAACATTTGTCCAATAAGTAAACGGTGAATGAAACCGTACTTCCACCTTGTCGCTAGCCACACTGAAACCGGCCAGTACCCATTAATGGGTAAAATATCACCCATTTCGAACTTAAGTGGGTTAACTCCTTTAATGGGTAAAACAATTTTACCCATTAATGGGTAAAGAGCCCGTACGTCAGGCTATCGGGTATTTTTTACCCATTTTTCAAAACGAAATGGGTATGATATACCCATTTTTCGTGATTTGTTTTTAATTGTGATATTGAATAATGAGCATTAGAATAAACATAATAGATCGCAATAACTGAATGTGTATTTGTATTTTGACAACCCTTTAGCCTCAGACCTTTTACCTATCAGGTATGGTAAGTTTCGTTCCGGAGTTTTCACGGCGGCAAATATTCCGACGTTCAAGTGGTCCATTGAAGCGGTCATCACATCGTTATCCTCCAGAGAGGATATCCGTGGAATATATCTGAAAGGATTTAAATGATTTTGACGTCAACTTGATGAAAGCTTGATGAAATACTCGGAAGTACGATTCTACTGATGAAATTGAAGCATTTTAAATTATAATATTAAATTATTAACGTACCTCTTAGTTTTTGGAAGTTTTCGCTATCCAGTTTAACCTTCAGTTCTTCCATATTCTTCGCGTTTTCGTGGAATGGATTCCGCGAAGTTTTTCTATTTTTCGAACCACGCACTTTCAAATAAACAAAGCGAGCCAGGAAAATGCTAAGATATTTTTAACCCATTAATGGGTAGAATAATACCCATCTTTTGATCTCTCATTGACAATAAAAATGGGTCTTTAGTATGCATTTTTTTTATTTTTAAGGTACCTATTTTTTGACAGTTTCATATACTATCGAAAAATGGGTACATATTTACCCATTAATGGGTACTGGCCGGTTACAGTGCACGCCGAAACTATCGTAAACTGATAAAAAAGCAATGATAATATCTATGTGTCCCATCTATGATTTTTTGCAATATAATCAACAAAACGATATCTATTTGTAACCACACATACTTCCTATATGTACACATAACCACCATACACATACTTTTCATTTGCTACATAAACTCAAGGGAAAGGGGCAAGACAGCTTCTTTTCGCGAACAATTTTTAGAGTTGCTCGAGTGACTCACGTTGCTCAGCAAGCGAGCACTGACATTTGTTTTCTCTCTGTTTTTGTACAGCAGCTGTGAAACAAACCACACGCTGTACTTGAGCTCTCGTGTGTGCACAATTGGACACAATCCACTTTAAAAAAGAAAATTTTAACTTTCTCAAATTAACTCGGATTTTGAATCTAACCTATATTTACTCCCCAAGTAACACCAGAAACATCTTCTTTGACAAGAATATAAGAAGTTTGTTGTAAAAAAAGTCGTGAGGATGAAATACCAAACATGTTTGGTCTTGAAAAAGTTTTCAGGATGTTTGTCATCTTACCACTACGAACTATTTTTACTCACTTTTGAGTATCCATACTTTTGACTGAATTGAGTTAAACGTACTTCATTTTGGATTGTTTGGAATTAGCGTGTATGCTAGATGTTTGTAAATATGTTGATAGGTTGCATTCAAGATGAATTTTGAACATGTTTTTAACATCCTCATGCAATAGTGAAATCATTCCGAATAGATTGTGAATCCAATACAGTGACGGCTGAAAATATGTTTATTTGAAATACTGGAATAAAATAAAACACTACCTAAATGTAAGATTGTTATTCAAATAGAAGCCAAATTGGGCATAGGGGTTTATTCAAATGTAGCATAAAGCAACAGTTTGGGAGAATGTTTAGTATTTTTTATAAATTGTTACACTTAATTTGTGGGGGAGTCTTTTGAGATGTAGCTACGCACAACATAATAGAAAAATTGTATTTGTATTTTCATTCATACTGACATTTCTCGGTTCAATTTTACAACAAAAAACGCAGAAAATAAAAAACGAAGATTTGAAAATCAAATGTGTTACTAATGTTTTTACCCGTACTGTAGACTTGTACTGTACGACTGTAGACTTGGTAAATCGCCATGTTGGTTTTTGTGGATTCCATAAGGAAATCTCACTAAAATTCAATCATTTATTCGGGGTACCTTCTACGTGTTTTAATCCAATAGATAGCGCATGAAATTCGGGAAGTTAAAACGGAAAGTTGCACTGCTAACCTTGAGCCGCATATACAATTTTGATACAACTTCCATGCGCAGAGCAGTTTTTATTTCTCATTTGAAAAAGTAATAAACAATCATCTCTAACGCGTAAAATACCATTAGCTACGATATCGTTTCGCCATTAAAAAATCTTGTTTATATTTTTTTTGCTTTGTTCATACCGTACTTGCTTCGACAAAACATATCATTATGTTATAAGCATGCTGTTGGAAGCATCCACAGAACATAATATTTGTCTTATGGATGTCCTACAAAACATCTGGTATTGTCGTTTTCGGTTATTGCCAGTGCGGAACTGGGTTCGCCCTAGGTCCGCCCTAACAGCTGTCAAAACGTTTTTTTATTCAATCGGGTCGGACCTGGATCCGCTCTGGATCCGACCCAACATCGATGAGGTTCGCTCTCAAGTTTTTTCGAGGTCCAACCTGGGTTGACACGGTCGTTTGCAAAAACCCGTTAATGGGTGAAAAAACACCCGTTTTCGCTAGAAGTGCCTCTCCCCATTTAATGGGTAAACCTGATTTACCCATTAATGGGTAAACACAGTTTATGTCTACAAATGGGTATTTATTCACCCATCGCAAAGAAGCCAAACTAGGTATTTATTCACCCATTGCAACGAAGCCAAAATGGGTAAAAAATACTCATTTTTATATATAGATAATGTAGCAGTTTGGTAGATTGGAAATTCATTATGTTATTCATGGTATGCATGGTATTCATGGTAATTAATCAATAAATGAATCAACATTTAAAATTAAATACTTTTACATGTTTTTATTCGTGCCTTTTCTGGCATAATTATGGAAACAACGAATATATCTGCGTCCAACTTCTTTCTAAGTTCCTCCATGATCTACGCGCACAAAGCAATTGTTAACGCAAGTTTTTACAGTCGACGATCTGGATGCAAAATTTTGAAGCATTAGATTGTATTCTATTTTGAGATTAGATTAGATAAGATTAAAAAATATCATTTGTCTTATTTGCGTTGTTCCGTGAGTGTATAGTTTCAAATATCATTTTAGACTTTATCAAATTAATAAACTGAAACAAGCTGCGCTTTCCACCAACGATGTACGGGATACGATTGGATTTTGAACTCTTTTTTCACCGATTTATGTGTAAAAATACAATAATTTTTTTATTGTATGGGGTTCCCTCTAATGGGAAATTTTTTAACCATTGCATGATTGAAAATTCCCCCATTTTATGACAGATGGGGATGCTATCGAATTGCTCGGACAAGAACAGATTAATGCTCAGTTTTTGTTGTGGACTCAAATTTTCGTGAGTAAAGGGCGTTGTGTGCAAAATAAAAGGACAGCAAATACAGCACCTGTATGGATGCTACGCGCTGGCCGGAAAATTTTCTGTCGGGCTTGGGCATCGTCGTCGCGAAGAAGGCATAAAGTGAACAAAGTGAATTTGAATGATTGTTTTTTGTTCGTGGCTGCTACCAATTGGTTCTAGTGTTCGTAATTCTGGCAGATCTGCAGACCTCCAATGCTATTTATTCATTACTAGTTAACAATACGGATGTCTGCAGTGCAGATTAGGGATGAGTCATTCCGAGGAAAAGGTTGTAATCGCAAGTGTTCCCTAGTAAGAGACTTCTCGACAGAATTGAAGAAACTCCATCCAGTAACAACGTGAATGAGTGGTTTCGAAGCACATATTTTGAGGCAGCATCAGTGGGAAAACTTAAAAGTTATTGTTAGTGAACGGAAAAGTTTTCTCCCTCTAGTTCTATCGCAAAACTTGCACGGTGTCGCATTGGTTTTGTTTTTTATTTTTTTATTTTGGCAAATTGTTAAGTACGAAACTTCATCCTACTCGCGACCTCGTATGACAGACAGAGATACATTGCTGTACATTGGCAGTCCGGATAGGATTGTGCTCTCACATTTGTGTGAGTGCGTGCAATATTCGATGAGGAGCGTCCGGGATTAATCAAACAGAAAAATCAAGAGTACGAAAAGACGGGCGTGCACATAATCAACATCATCAAAAGAGAACAAGAGAAGTTATTTCAACAATAACAAAAGCAACGACTTAAACGACAACAACAACGACGGCGACAGCCGAGAGTGTGGAGAAAGACTTTATCCTGCTGCTACGATCAAAGCATCTAAAGTGTATGTTATGCATTGAATATCATGATAAAAAATAAACATGAAACTTTTGTGGAATCTCGCGTAACATTTTAATGGACCTAAAAATGGTAAACCAAAATAGGCTTTTCAAATGTTACGTGAGAAATCTCTACTAGTTTTCTCGTGAATACAAACTGTGAGATATTTTGATGGACGACCGTAATACTAAATTCGAGGCTTGAAAATTGATTGCCAATTATAGTTCAAATTATCGAAGCCGAAATTTTCCCTATTTAATAGGGAAAATATCGGCCTCGTCAATTTGATGGTTCAGGCATATGAACATAAGAATATCATAAGGTACCCTACCTTATAGGATGTTATGTTTGCCTAGCTCCTTCATTCATCCTATGTACCAAATATGCCATTAGTTCAGCGATAATCAACAAAATTATGTCGTTATCAAGATGACCGATTTAATTCAAAGCAATTCAGACATTGTTAATCAATTTATAGTTGTTAACTTCCGTGTAATTTCCGATTTTCTTAACTTTTCAGATAACATGATTTCACTGGTTTAGCTGAACAGATTATCTCTATGATCTTCGAATGATCAAAATTTAGCTAAATTTTACCGCTGAACCGAATAATGCAGCCTAGATGTACAGAAAATAGTCACACGTTATAAACTAACTGTTCACATAGATAAATAACAATAAAAATTTAACAAGGCAACCGTGGACCCAATCTTAGGGACATATTATTTTCTTTGTAACGAAATATGGCCTGTTGTCTGAATAACTTAGTAAAATTGTTGTTATTGCTAAAATTTGCAATGGAAATGTATGAATTTCGATTGTATATTTTCCAAATGGCTCATCTAAACACAAACCAAAGGAACAAACCCTGTGCAGAGTGAATTATTATGTTTTCATTGTCGAACGGCCGATAAATCATATGTGATAATCTCTTAAATGTGTTAAAGCTGTTTTAGCTGAATTTGTTTTAGACCCAATTTGATGCTTATATCCCGACATTACATCCATATCCCTCGAAAGTTTCTGACTTTATAACATGAGTTGTATAGCTTTCCGTAATTCATACTACCAAACGTTTTATTAAACGTATCTAAGGAAGTGTATAACTAGCCACATATAGCTTACAACTAAAATACTTCATGAGTTATAATAAAAAATGTAATCAATCGTTGCATATTAGGCCAAGAGACACATACCCTACAATTTATGAATGATGCTTTGAAATTTCATAAGCTTGACTAATGAATGATGTTTGTTTTACACGACGTTGTTCTTGTACACCTTGAGCCTTTTCTATTTACAAGCGTTGATATAGACTGATGCTCAAGCCACTGGACCTGTAAACTCTCGACGCTCAAGGTGCGATTCTAGGTTGCTCCATATTTTTATTTTTTCATCATTATATTTCATTCGGTAAATTATTTTACCATTTTCAAACCCCATATTTGCCTGTACAGGGGGTCCGAATATTATCCGTACAGCAAAATGGTGTTAAAACTATCATTTATTGTTGGATTAAAAGATCAAAATGTATTGTTTGTTATAGCAATATGTTTGCAAATTACAAGTTTTTTTTGTTCATTTTAAAATGGCCGCCTCGTGCTTTGATGCACGTCATCAAACGTTTCGGGAAGTTATCCACGATGGCCGCGAGTTCTTCGACAGATATTTGTTCCCAAACCTTTAAAAGAGACGATTTTAGATGTTCTAGTGATTTATGTGGTGTACTGCAGGCTCTTAACTGCCAGATCGACCATACCGAATAGTCCATCGGATTAGAAGGCCATTCATCTTTCGTTAAAAAGCTTGAAAAAATGCGTTCGCATAGACTAATAGACTTTTTTGCAACATTAGCCGGCGCAGTCTTGTTGAAAAATCCATTCATTTTTGCCCAAGAAGCTACTGTGTCAGTAAGTAGCTTCTGAATACCGCCTATTCACTTTCAACCCCTTGTCGATGAAGATCAAAGGGGGTTTGCCGGAATGATTTATTCCAGCCCAAACCATGACACAAGCGGGATGATGACTCCTTGAAATACTTCCACGATTTTTGGAGCAGGAAGCAACTGCCGATGCTGCTCGATTGTGAAAACTTTTTCATCGGTGAACAGCACTGACCGATAGCGGCCCTCGGATAAGCGGTTCAGGAGAACCTTAGCTTTTTTCAACCGGTTTGCTTCCATGGTGTCATTCAAGTAGTGACTCTTGCACAGTTAATATAACTGAAGCTTCAAATATATACCCTCTCCATGGCTGGATTTTGTACCTGGACGCTGGTGGGAGGGCCCAATCTCCTGTTAATGATGCATTGGAGATAGCTGATTTATGATAGATGTCGCTAGGTCATAGTCATTGTATGACCTTCTACTCTAATGAACTATCTTGGGTGGAGAGCCAAAGGTCCAGCCACACAAAGCAGTGATAATATCACTCCTCTTTCTATTTAATAGCCGCCTTGTAGAGCGCATGTATACAGGCACTAAAGTTGAGTGTGATATCGGCGGGTTGGGTCGCAAATCACTAAAAATTTAATCATAGATAGATTTATTCAATTTTTGAAAACGTTTAATATTCAATTTGGAGTGGAAGTTTACACACAAAGAATAGAGGTTATTAAAATTAAAAAAAAACATTGTTAAAATTGAAAAGTGCGTTGGTTCTTTTTCGTAGAAAGTGGTTTACTTTCTAAACAAAAACCTTCAAACTGTCAATTCGAAATTTTGCTACTCAACATTTAAAAGTTGAAATTTTCAAAAAAATTGTAGAACTGTCAAATCGAAATCGTGGCATCGTTGAAAACAAAAGCAAATTATTTTAATTCTTAAATGAACTTTCATTCAGAAAGTGTCGAGCAATTAAAGTAAAATTATGCTGTTTATATTGAAACAAAAAATAGTTTTAACATAACAAGATTTCTTTGCAGATGTATTGTTGAAAATGAAAGCAACTTGTTTCTATTTGAAAATAAAATTTCAACTAAAAACTATCGTGCAATAAAAATAAATGTATGCTGTTTGGATTGAAAGAAAAATAGCTTGAACATAAAAAGGTTTTCATTTTCAGTGAATTTTTATAACTCTCGATCTCCAACGTTTTCCACCCCAAAAAAAAATCATGTTCATATCACTTAAATGCATCTGAGTTACTTCTGGCATCTGCTGTAGCTCGTAGTCGCTTGTGGCAGCGCTGCAAAAAAAGTTGGGATTATAATCATGGCCTATTCCGTTTACATGGTCCGTTCGGAACGTAATAACTCCGAAAGTTTATGCCAAGAGGAACCTTTTGAATATGAAGTTTTTATAGTATGTCGATCGTTGAATTATTGTTGATCCGTGAATCACGGATTTTTACAAATCGCGTACAAAAGCAGACGGGAGTAGACACGGACGCGGTCAACTGTACTGAAAAATTTCATACAAAGACGTAGAGAACGATGATTTACTTTGTGTTGGTGGATTTGACAGTTCTACAATTTTCATGGTAAAAGAACACACTTTTAAATTAACACACTGAACCGAAAAAATATACTTTCAAATCAAACTCATAACTTTCGTACCAGATAATTTTACTTTTACTTTAATGAAAAATAAACTCTTTTCCGAAGTAAAGTGCTATACTTTTAATAAAACAATAATTCTTGTCAATAGATGGGGCCAAAGAGCCCGCCTTGTTCCGCGAAATGTTAACAATAGGGAGGAGGCAGTCCCATGCTCCCAATCCAAATCGTTTCACTTGGGTGCCCTGTTGGTGCCTCCCTTTCTCCGTTATGTTATTTAATATTTAGTATAATTTGTACACCAAAAATGAAGATATCATAATGAGACCAAGAATTTGACCAGTAGTGTAAATATCACATTTTCTTATCATTTTTTCACTGCCACGTCGTAAGAACGTTTATATAAAAGCACCAACATCAGGTGTGATACTGGCAGGCTATGCCGCAATTCACTCTTAGACTTCTTACTATCAATCTAAGGGAAACGACTAAAAGTACACTTTTCATTTTTATTGACAACTTATGTTATTATTCATCCATTTTTTATGGAATGAATAACCGAAATACCTGATTTACTCATGGTATAATAACTAAATGTAATTGCAACATTTTCGAAAGGGGTGAATGTTTAGATCAGGGTAATTATCTGACTGTTCGAAATGAAGCTTTATAGTGATGAAAAGTGTTACTTGAGACATTGATATCAAATTATCAATCCAGTCAATCCTTGAACCAATGACACTGCAGATGGTTTCCGATTGCTACGATCGGGTACGTTTCTGCAGCTTCTGCAAAGTCCGTCCAATTGATGCTTCTTTCATATCAACTTCATGTACCTTGTGATCAAAAAAGTTCCGGTAATTTGAAAAAAAAACGCATTTATTTCAATTTTTAATTGATATCTTTATTATCGCCTTCAAAGTACTCGCCATTAGAGGCAACACACATATGCCAGCGCTTTATCCAATCATCCATACATTTTTGCCAGGCCGATGAATGTAAGTGTTTTCAGTTCTTCCAGCGAATTCTTTTTATCGCATCAATCGATTCAAAACGCCTACCTCTGAGCGGAATTTTCAGTTTTGGGAAGAGAAAGAAGTCGCACGGGGCAAGGTCTGGTGAATATGGTGCTTGTTTGATGGTATTGGTGGAGTTCTTGGCCAAAAATTCACAAATAGTGAGCAAGTGGTGTGTGATGGAGCGTTATCGTGGTGTAAAATCCACGAATTATTGCGCCACAATTCTGGCCTCTTCTTTCGAATTGCCTCACGCAAACGTCTCATAACTTGTAAATAATACTCTTTGTTAACCATTCGACCTTCTGGAAGGAATTCAGAATGGACGACACCGCGAAAATCAAAGAAAACGGTCAGTAAAACTTTAATTTTGGAGCGACTTTGTCGTGATTTTTTTGGTTTCGGCTCATCTTCGGCGCGCCATTCGGACGATTGTTGACTTGTGAGCATATCAAATTCATATACCCACGTTTCATCACCAGTTATGATGCGTTCCATGAATGTGGGATCGTGCTATCTGCGTTCGCAATCATCTGTTTAGCGACCTCAACTCGATGCTGTTTTTGCAAAAAATTCAGCTCTTTTGGAACAAGTCGTGCTTCAATGCGTTTCATGCCCAGAATTTCCGTCAAAATGTGTTCGGTCGATCCAAATGAGATATCAAGGAGTGCAGCTGTCTCCCGAATGCTAATTGAGCGGTTTTCCATAACTAAATTCTTCACCGTTTTCATCGGTAGTTGAGGTCGATGGTCGTCCAGAACGCGGCATGTCACTCACGCTTTCACGGCCTTCTTTAAAGTCTTTGTGCCAAACAAATGTACGATTTTGTGACATAGAGTCCTCACCAAAGGCTTTTTGCAACATTCTGAGCGTTTCCGCTGCAGAAAATCCGTTTGCAACACAAAATTTCACACAAACGCGTTGTTCCAATTTTTTATCCATGGTAAAAATCGCCGAGCGTCTATTTTTCGACTAACAAAAGCAGTTGTCAAAACAAAACTAATGGATAATTTGCTCTCACACTTTGACAGAATATCAGAACTAGTGTTGCCATCTTACACTAAAAAGATTTTACCGAAAAAACCAATTCGGTTTTTTTTTGCGGTGAAAACTCGATCCCCAAATTTTTGGCCCAGATGGACAGATTATCTAGGGAATTTTGCAATGGTCTTTGCAGGATTTCCGCACGTGGACCTCAAAGGAGACCACAGCATCGTCTGTAAGTTGTCTCAGCGTGCATCTATTTTCCAAGCAGTCTGGAAGTTGTCAGTTTAGATTGAAGGTCATTTGTTTTTCTGATAGTAAATTATACAAAAAATTATTTGAAATTTATTAATTCCTGATAATTTGCTTCCCGGGGCAGAGTTATTCGATGAAAGAAGTGCCATTCCAACATTGTGAATGGTTCGTCCAGAGAACCGTTACTTCGGGTGGTATCCCGTAAATTCGGTTGCGTTGGGACAGAGTCTGTACAAACCTTTTTTGCGAAGTCAAATACCCATTGCATGGAGTATTCTTCACTCTCATTGGAGGATGAACGGTTTCGCATATAGCGAGCCTTTCTCCAAAGCGTTGTCAGCTGAGGTTTCTCTAGATAGTCCCTCTATAAACGAACGCCAGTAATTGCGTTTCTTTGCCTTCAGTAAGTTTTTTAAGCTTTTTTCCAAGCTTTAGGTACTTATCAAATAGCTCAAATGTTCCATGTCTACGGTAATCTTCAAACGCATCAGATTTCTCAAGATACCACTTAGTACATTCGTCATCCCATCCAGGGGTGGCGGGTCTTCTTTTGAGGGATGCACTTGGAACACGTCGTTTCTGAGCTTCTAATGCACTTTTGTACATCAGGTCGGAAAGGAAACGATACTCTTCTAATGGTGGAAGAGTATCGTTAGAATCAATACTCAAGGGTTATCGCCGATGCAAAATGTTGCCAATCAATATTCCTCGTGAGGTCATAAGGAACACGGATTGACTGGTCTGTTTTTCGACAACCATTTTTGATTGAGATAGTGAATTAGAGCACAAAAGATATGTCAAGTCGACTCTCCTTGGATGGAGGTTTTGCTATTCGTGTCGCTTCCCAAGTGTTCATGATGGTCAAGTTGAAATCGTCGCATTAGTCATAGAAAATACCCGCTCTGTTGTCATCATATCGTTGGCTCTAAGCAGTACCGTGGGAGTTCAGATCGCTCAGAACAAGAACTGGAGATGAAAGTAATCTAACTGAACTCCAAAGTTGACGACGGTTAATTGATGTCCTTGGTGGGACAAGACGGAAGCTATGCAAAGATCTTTATTATTTACATTTATTTGGCAAGCAACGATGCCTGAGATTATTGGTAGTGAGATTTTATAGAAGGAGTATTGGCACTTTTTGATCTAAAAAAAGTATGAATCATCTCGGTCCAGGCAAAAAATGTTAAAATCGTAAGTTTCCTCACATTTTGGTAGAATTGATCCGGCGAAGGTCATTTGTAGCAAGTGTGACGGGTGAATACGGGTTTTTCATCTACCATTGATCCTGCATGCAATTGTTTGCATTCCAGAATTTCAATGGTAGACGAGGCAGAATTTGGGACACGCCAGGCTCGCTGCAGAAACCACACCATCTATCTCCACATCTCGAGATGGAATGTAGACGTAGTACTGGGCATTATAACCTACGTCGCTGGCAATTTCCCATTTGCAATTTTATGTGTAGATGCAGTAACACGCAGTTTGTTTCGGTTGACCTGATGGAATTAGGTCCCTGGATAACGACGCGTCAAATTTCTTTTAACGCCCAGAAAGTCTAGGGCTATCACTTTCTGCCGAAAGTAGACATCCCAAAGAGAGGCTGAAGACTCTACCGTTGCTCTTCAGCGGTCGATGCGGAATCAAAACCAAATATCTTGCTTTGAACGAATGAACCAAATAAATTTAACCTTTCATAACACGTTCCAAATTGTGTAGCTTGAGACACCACGCTTGTGCTAAGTGCTATAAATGAGAACTAAATAAATACAAGCAATAATAATTCAGTACAATTTTTTATTAATATTTTTTAATATGCAGCTATGTGGTTCGTGAACATGCACATTAAGATCAAATCAAACAGTTTTATTTTTATTTTGAAACATACGTCACACAATTTCCAACCACACAGAGATCAGTGTAGACGAATTGAAAAATTCCATCCGAGCTTCGCAAAAACGAAAGTCTCCGGGCATCGATGGCTTGCCGGTGGAATTTTACTACCGTACATTCGACATCATCTATCGGGAGCTTTACTTCGTCATGAATGAAGCCGCGACGGATGAGCTCCCCACAGCATTCACCGATGGTACCATAGTGTTGGTTAAAAAGAGAGGTGGCGATGGAACTGCGAGAGCATACCGTCCCATCAGCTTGCTCAACGTCGACTACAAGATTCTCTCCCGTGTGATGAAAGCCCGGCTGGAACGTGTACTTCGATCACATCGAGTTTTGAGTGACGCACAAAAATGCGCCAACACCGACCGATCGATTTTTCAAGCTACACTCTCGCTCAAGGATCGTGTGGCACAGCTTATTGCGAGAAAGCAGAAGGGGAAGTTAATCTCGTTTGATCTCGACCACGCGTTCGATCGGGTCTCTCATGAGTTCCTGCATCGGACCTTGCTCTCTCTTGGTATCAACCAGGATTTCGTCAGCTGGCTTTCTCGGGTGGCTGCTACCTCTTCGTCCCGGCTGCTTGTAAATGGGCACCTCTCACAGCCGTTCCGTATCGAACGATCCGTTCGGCAGGGAGATCCAATGTCGATGCTGCTTTTCGTGCTCTATCTCCATCCCCTCTTATCACGTGTGGAGCGTGTGTGTGGTGGTGATCTTTGCGTTGCATATGCTGATGACATCACGGTGATCGCAACCTCATCACAAACGGCCGAACGAGTTTTCCAGCTGCTTCGAGATGGTAGGTTGGATCCACCGATGGAGCTCCACTGTCGGTACCAGGGCTTCATACTGCTGAAGAGGTGAAGGTGCTGGGCGTTATTTTTGCCAACTCAGTGCGGCTGATGGCAAAGCTAAACTGGGACACACTAGTGGGTAAACAGCAAAGCTAACATCGACGATGAGGACATTCCTGTTTCGTGGAATAGCTGCATGCGTCCCTATGCAGCAATTAGCGCG
This sequence comes from Aedes koreicus, assembly GCA_024533555.2. Taxonomy (NCBI): domain Eukaryota; kingdom Metazoa; phylum Arthropoda; class Insecta; order Diptera; family Culicidae; genus Aedes; species Aedes koreicus. Next base: position 90,143 of record JAHHFK020004790.1, on the reverse strand, counting down.
TAGCAAGGAGCATGGAGGACTGAAGCTGCAACTGCCAGCAATCAAGTGCAAAGCGCTTCTTATCAACCGGCACCTTCAAGAGATCAATTCCCTTCCCCATTATCAATCCCTTCTCACCCAAAATATTCCTCCCCCCGCCGATCTTCCTTGCCTCAAACTCCTCTCCCAGCAAATTTACTTACTTCATATCAACATCCAATAAAACCCCTCCAGTGATCTCATACACCAGTTCTATCTGGAACAAACAGAGCTACCCAGAGTCAGAAGAAACCATCTAGGCATCGAATTGGAAGAAGATCTGGATGAACATATCGTCACGAAGGCTACCGTCCAACCTGCCAATGGACCTGTATTTATTAATTAATGAAAGACGGATCATCGTAGGTTGCTCAATAAAATCGGTCGTGCAAGCGATCCTTATTGCCAGTTTTGTCAGGTTCCCATCGTCGAATCTCTACGACACAAATTCAGCGGGTGCCCTCGAGTAGCTGCAGCATGGGCACACGTCCAACAAAAAATGACGATGATTCTTGGCGGGTGGCTTGTAGCTAACCTGCTGACCCATTTTGGGAAACATAGCACCAGCGAGGAAAGTTGAAATTCTTAAAATGTTTATCAAATAAATCAGCTTTGTTAATTTCAATGTTAATAATAGAATCGATGTTGCCGAACTGGACTTCATTTTGAGGCTAGTTGATTGATGGTCTGGTATAATATTTTATTTAAACTCAAACTAAACAAACAATATTTTATACAAAAAAAAAAATCTATGAAAATTTAAATTAACACTTCAGTTGATCACTTTCTAAAAAATAAATTCAAAAACAGAGACATTTTTTCAAACTATCACTATAGCAAACGCGAGCAAATTCTTTTAAATTTCACTAAAAAAAGCTTATCCTTTAGGCCTATTTCGTCGAGCACTCGACAAAAAAGTCAATGAAATATCGGGTCCGTAAAGGTAACGCGATTGAGCCTTATAAATAAACGAGCTGGACAAAAAAAGCGAGTCGTCTATAATTTCGTTTGTGGTATTAGTACGATGTCATGATTGACTAGGTTAACTGGGCAACAATCAATCACCTATTCGTCGTTCTTGTACGTACTGAAAGTATTTGCGAGTCAAAACTACTTTCCATTTATTTTACAGATGGCGAAACATGCTTGTTAGACATTCTCGATACAGCAGGTCAAGAAGAATACTCGCCTATGCGCGATCAGTATATGAGAACTGGTGAAGGATTTCTACTTGATATTTGCAGTTAATAGCGCGAAAAGTTTCGGAAGATATAGGTAGGTATAATAAAATCTTAAGCGAAAAGCACACAAATTAAACAAAATCATCGCTTCCAAAAAAACAGGAACCTACCGAGAGCAAATCAAATGCTATGTTAAGGATCTTGAAGAAGTTCCCATGGTTCTCGTGGGTAACAAGTCGGATCTTCAGGCGTGGGCCGTAGATATGAATCAAGCGAGAGATGTAAATTTCTAAATCAGTTTTTAGATGATAAAGTGACGTTTTTGTTTTTGGTTTTTAGGTGGCCAAACAATACGGTGTGCCATTTGTTGAAACGTCCGCAAAGACCAGAATGGGAGTCGATGATGCCTTCTACACACTTGTTCGAGAAATTCGCAAGGATAAAGAGAGAGGGAAAAAGAACCGGAACAATAAAAAATTTGGATCAAGTCGTCGGTTCAAATGTCGGCTGCTGTAATTCTGCGTAAGAAAATCTAACGCTGCACTGCTATTTTACTTTTACGATTATAACGTGTACCCATGAATGAGACAGTATGAAGTAGCCTCTCGTGTACCTCTCTACAACCGTACAACAGAACCACACACCATTTGTCCCATGCTCCCGGCAACATGCTTGAAAAATCCCAACAAAAGAACGATATATACACTAATTTCCTCCAATCTATTTTTATAGCCGGGAATCCAACAGCCGATCCTTCCGGCATTTAAATTTACCAAGAATCAGCAAGCATATTAACGAAATTCACCTCAACAAATATTTTTCTTGGCGATTTTACCTAACGTGTAAACCTGTGATCAGATAGAACTATCTGCCGAATTAGATTATTTTACTGTGTACTGAAATTTTACCTGAATTTCTGAACAGCTGGAAAAGTAAGAATACATTATTTCTTCGATACGCGTAACACAACGAACAAGACATATATATATTATATTTTTTCTTTCAATAGATGATGTTATAGCACTCAGTATGAATATTGGAGAGAATATTCGTTTTCTTCAATTTTAATGAATTGTTTTTAAGTTTACCGACTTTTTCAGCTGCTTGAAAGTTTACCGAATACGATGAGCCTGTCATATCCATCCGCAATATGAAAGTATTACCTCTGTTGTATCAGTTTTATCTGTAGTCTTGTTGGGACGCTTTCATTGCGGATTGGAATACAGAAAAGTAGTATTCGACCACAACGTGAAACAAATTGAAAATAGTCGACTTGTAGCACAGTCCATACACTTTTAGAATAACATGTATCATCAGCAACCTCATCAAATTTTGCAAGGTATTTTTTAATTCTATTCAATTTTTAGATTGTGATAAAAAAAATCGATAATTGTGTATGCTTGTGATAAAACAATAGACATAGCAGGATATTTAGTAGCTCAAATGTGTTCGTATTCAGATTGCAAGTTTTAAATTCAATTAGAGTTGCATTTAACAAATGTGGACGAGGCATTGGTGAAAGATAACCTAATGCAAACAGATCCTTCTACTTATAACAAAGTGCATGATAATTAAAAAAGAAGTCATCTATTTTTCAATCGAAAATAATCAATCATCTTGAAAAAAAATGCGATCACGTATATTTTTTTTTATTGCAAAAAACATATGTTGCGTAATATGCCACTTGACTTGGAATGTTTTAATACACGATGGTAGACAGGTTTCAAATTGGTTTCCAGTTTCTCATTGTTCTAGCGTTGAATAATCTTCCGTATTACTAAATATTGTATCATAAGACGAACTTCGCCCCAACTCGTTACCCGAGCTGGCAACCATCTCAGAATCGAATGAAACTTCCGACATTCTAAGCAACTTGGCATAATTTGTTTTTATTAAATTCATTTAGACTAAGAAAATTCATTTAGGCTGAAGCATTTCATCGTCTTATTTTTGAATCGATATAACACAGAATTGGGAACGTTCACAGAAATATGACCGATGGGTAACTTTTAGCAAATTGTTTTAAAAAAATTCAAAAGTGTAATACTACACACTTAGAAAATTTTACAGTATTCGGTACTGTCTTTTCGAAACTTTCAACAGCTGAATGTCTGGTAATCCGATTTAACGGGTTTCGGTAAAATTTGACAAGTTCCGGTTTTTTTTTACCGGAATGATGTAAAATTTCACCGAAAATCCGGTAAATCGGATTACCGAACGTTCAGCTGTTGAAAGTTTGGTAGAAAATTCCTGAAAACTGTAAAATTTTCTAAGTGTGTACACTGAAATCACCTCAAAAACTAATATTGATTTTGCAAAAAAATGCCATCTCAGACATCCGTGTATTTTTTACTATAAATAGATAATTTAGTTGGCTCAAGTTGCCTCGCAACTAAGTAGACAATTTAGTTGCCTCTGAACAAGCCGCGAGATGGGCATATTAAAGCTTTTTTTTTTTTTCTATCGCCAACTTTTTTCGTGTCTAATAACGTTTATTATTTTCGTTTCTAATCCACCATGTGTTTCCATTTGAACGTAGATTTTTTTGTTCGATTATGCCTCTACGAATCATGCAAACTTGTAGATTGAAACAAGAATATTCGGAAAATTTCAAGAAACTTCGTATAAAGTATTGATAATCAGGAATTGTTGTCCTACATAAGCTTCCTTTCATTATCTTGCGAAAAGCTTCACGTTGTGATTTATAGGACTCTCGAACATGTTAAGTGTCGACTCCACTTTCGTTAGTACGTGGGGAATCTTTTGAACTAGATTAGACTACTTGTTCAGTCACGTAATTACCAAAATAAATCTTGTTCTTCTACTAGGATTTATATTTGGATCTTTTCCGCTTACGAATAGTCGATCCAGCAAAGTTGAATTGGCCGGTCACGTAGACGGTTCTCAACATCCTGTATCAAAGAATGCTACGAATTTCCACTTTCTATAGCCAAAAGCCACCTAGCCGAATCCGATAAGATCAAAGCTTCATTCCGTACTTCAAAGTTGAGAGCCGATTTGATCGCACGTATATCAAAAATCAATATTCAGATCCTCAAATTTGAGCATTTTTTAAGGAACTCAAAATGTGGTCTTAACTGTCTGTGTCTGTAACTTCTAGAGTAGTGAATGAAAAATTATTAATTTGTTACAGATGAAAATTCAGCTAAATTATTCCACGTGAAAATGAAAGACAAGCCCCCAAACATGACCATTTTGTAAATCTGCGTTGGTCTTATTTTATTGTCCATCACTGTAGATGCGTCGGTGTAGACACGTTTCGCTCGGTTGAATCGGTTGGTCAACATTTCCTGTGCAAAGGGTCGTATTATTGCCGGAAGGTCTTATGCTTTTACTCTTCCTTTTACTTCCCACTGAATACGCAGTTTGGGTCCATGTCACGCCCGACTGCTGAGACGAGTGCGCACAGCGATTTTTGGCAGTTGTATCCCAGATAAATATCTCCATGAGGCGATCAGATACACGAACTTCTGCCTTCAAAACCTAGAAGTCGAACGGAAGGGTATCCCCTTCAGCCATAGATCTTTGCACGATGGCGTCGGGGCTTATTACGGTTCTCACTCTCTTCCATGACTCCCATTTGATTTAGACGTGAGTTTTTTCACCGTGATTCGTTTTCACCCGTGTAGTGACACACGTAATAAGGCCCGTCATAAATGCAATTCTGACAGTTCAGGGAGCTTTCTTATGCGGACTTGGGAAAAAAATTGGTAAGATTGGATTGAAAGTTTTTTTGCTCTAATTTTTTAACCATTGGAGTGAAGCCACCGGAGAACATTCACCAGTCAATGTCAATAAAGTAATAACAATTTTTTAACCATTGCAGTGAAATAACCGGAGAATATTCACCAGAGCAAATGTTTACACCAAAAAACGAATCGTATGGGAACGTCCATTAAGTACGTCACGCAAAAAGCGACTTTTTATAACTTATTTGGCACTAAGGCCCTTGATGTTCGGATTTGGTACTCACGATGCTCAATTTTACAGACAATCTGCTTCATTTTGGCACTAGGGCCATCAGAGTTTGAACTTAGCAACCGGGGTGCTATACTTATCAGACAAACTGCCTCATAGTTTGGCACTACGACCTTCTATATTCGAATATAGCACATTTCACGTGCTACTCTTCAGGCTTAACTAACCTGTACTCTGGCACTACAGCGCTTAGTGATATTTTTAATGACTTTCCGTTAATTCACCTTGTTGCTATGCAGCGTTTTACAGTCAGATTTCAAGTTTGACTAGGAGTTCGATGTTCCTCGACGCTCGATTTTGACAGGTTTTTACTACTTATTTCTCCTCCGTTTTGAGGAGAGATTTTTCGCTTGTTTTCCCTTCAGTGTCCCTTTCTGGAACCACCATTAATGTCGCTGGCAGGGGAGCTGCTTTGAACTCTCTTTCGTGAGAGATCGTTTTCGCTGCTGTCAAAAAGAAAGAATTAATGTATAACCCTTGCTCTGGTCTACTTTTCTCTCTTGACTAGAGGAGAAATGTTTTTCACTTAAAGCTAATCATATAGCTACCGAGTTGGAGAACTTCCGGATTCTCGGTTGAAAACCCTTGGAGCTAGCTGAAGGATCGATTTATTGATCGGAATTTTTACATAAGTCATCTTAGGCCTCATGTGTTAGGCTATCGATTAATAAAAATATAAATAATTCCTCAAATTGTTATGTACTTCTCCAAAGTTCCAAAGTTTTACTGATTTTCCATACTTGAGGCTCAACGTTTTAACCCGTCCTTCAAAGGGCTATTCTATTTTCAATGTTTTTATGTTTTTATCCTTTTCAGAACCGGAATTTCTAATCGTTCATTTAGTCGTTTTTGTGCCATATATACGAAAGCTGTTATGTTGTTTTCGAATTCATCTTCAAATTCAGAGGCTTAATTGAACAAAACAAAAATCAATGTTTTAACGAAAACATTGGTTTTTTTTTCATTGGAATGCCCATCGTGACTTGTTCAGACTTTGCGACTTGGCAAACTAATTGTCTGCCTACAGAACAAAATAGGTATACGCATTTCTGAGATGTTTTTTTTTTTTAAATATTTTTTGAAATTTTGTTTTATTTTTGTAATATTTTTAACAAACATTTAGACACTTTTCAAAAAGTCACATTTTGGACACATTTCTGTAGATCCTCTCATTTTGTTGTTGTATCGCTTCGAAGAAAACGACGGTTGAATACTTCAAACCTTTTTTCAATGTTAGCTTAGTTGAATTTTCAAAAAAACGAAGTAGAATAACAAACTCTTGCCACTCGCAAAGTTTCATTCGATTCTGAGGTGCCGTTGCCAAGTTTTGGTCGATTTGGGGCGAGATTCGTCAAAAGCAAATGAACATTCGTCAAAAGCAAATGAATGATAACATACAAAATTTCCACACGGTATCTAGGTAGATTAATAGCAGAAAACAATTATGTGTCAATCTAGTAAAGTATGGCCGGAATAAATAATACAATTGTTTAAATATACACTTTTCGAATCTCAGTTTTCAGCCCTTATCGATTTTAATCATTTCAAATTTATTAATACCGAGCTTCCCACAACGATATTGAACATGCTGGAAAATTATCTAATTGCACTTGTTGAAAATCCACCCACTCAACATTTCAACAAATACTCCATACCTTCATCAACGTCAATAAAAGGCATTGAAAACAAGCATAGAGCAACTAGTGTAATGCAATGTTTGAGAAACCAATTTTGTGCAAAAATATAGTTGGCATATAATGTAAAAATCTCCCAAAAATTAACTAATGTTAGCAAGCATATTTTATTAGTAAACAGCGCATCAAGAATTAGTAAACAGCGCATTCAAATGAACTTGTTTAGTAAAAATGTCTACACAACATGCAGATAAAATAGGGATACAGATTTTGCTTACGTGTTTCTGGTCTATCAAGAGCAACAGTTGCGCCGAGCTAAAAAAATGGAATTTGCGATCAAACAAATTGCCAGTGCGCTTAATGATGATAGTCCACTGATGATTAAGGTACTCACTGTTGTAAGGCGAATGTAGCAAATAAGTGAACAAATAAAATGATGTAACATATTCATTCTAACAATGTTGCCTTTTATAATTATCGCAAGATGACATCATTGGAAATGTTAAGTGTACGTAGGTAAGAAGGAATGAAGAGGGTTATTGTCTACTATCAAAAACATACTAAGCTGATTCTGAACGGCGCGCATACTGGAGCAGGTCGGTACTTTCGAGGGCAAACCCTCTAGCGTTCTTAGGCTTCTTAGAACTTTGGTATCTTTGGCGAAGATTCTCGTACGAAAATGAGGTATTGTTGACTACATCAGTTGTATGTATGAATCCACCATCCTACCGTACTAATTGATTAATATTGTGTGGTTCTGTGTAATAGAAATTAAGCAGCGTCTGGTCTATTTATGAGTCTATTTTCCGCCAGCACCTGGTGCGCAAGTACTTTTTTTTCCTATTCCGTTGCACAAAATTGAGGAATTCAAGTAAAGTCTAACGTTTGAGGTTAAACATCGTAGTTTCTGAAAAACTGAAATTGATAATAACTTTCTGGCTATTTTTTAAACTGTATGGAATTGGTCAGTATCGTCATTATCGATTTCCTGCTTTTTTTTATCACCAATAACTCACACAGAGACGAATTTGATAGTCAATTTTACCATTATTGGGGGTTAGGATGACTATTGCAGTATGGCAGTGATTTTGAACGGAAACTATGATCATGGTCAAAACGACCATAAAAAATAGTTGATCCAACATTTGCCATAATGTCGGAATAGTCCTTGTTACCATGATCATAGTCAAAATGCCATGAACGTGCTGAATTCGACAATTTTCATGGATTGTGTAACCATTATAAGCGATAGTCATCCTGACCATGATTTAATTGTCGGTATAACGATAGAATTTTTCTCAGAGCAACTCGAAAAACCATTTTTCACGAATCCACTTTTTACGAAAATTAATTAACATTTCCGTGAGAGAAAAAGAGATAGTATACAATTGTACTCAAAAATTGAGTAAAATGAAGCGGGAAGTGTGCGACGTTTGTTAAGGCCAGATCGAGTTAAAAAAGTAGAGGTCGGTTCGGTATCGTGTTCGAAAGAAATTTTTTTTCTATCCCAAACCCATGTTGAATTCCGTTTAGTAAAGAATCGAAAAGAAATTTCTGCAGCAGTATCCACCTGGAAAGAACGAAAAATGAAGTCGGAATTTGTAAGGTTTCCACGTAAACTAATGGAAGCTGTCACTTTTACTTTAGGAAAAATGTTCCGCTCGATTATTCCGTAAGTTTCTGGAATCGACGACGACCAGCTAGTAGCTTCCCTCGTTAGGTCCGGCGTTGTCCAAATGGATTCATTTCCGAAAGCTTCTGCCTTCGGCCACGGCGGAGGCTGAATCTGCTGTGGAGATTTGTTGCGCTGGCACAGATGAAACAACGTCGAATACAGTTCTGGATATCTTCATCAATCCCAGGCCAGTAAACGATACTGCGATATGATGTCATACTTCCAGGATGACCGCTATGAATCTGCTTCAGGATGCGAGCTCGATATACAGGTATACAGCTGGAACTACGATGCGATCGCTGAACATGATGCACATCTGGCTGGACACCATTGGAACTTACAAAGGCCAAAGTAGCATTTCTCCAACCGTAGATTGAAGCCAAATTCTTGAAGACAGCTGAAAAGAGCCACAGATCGAAGGCTTCGATGAAGTCCGAGTAGATTCCAGTCTTTCACTGCAGTGTCATAGCAGGTACCACAGTCCAGCTGCAGGTTCGTCGGTATATCGTTGATGAGCACATTGACGTACTTCTAGCTAGATGTTCCTACTGCGTTGACGGAAAATATTTAGTTGGATTGTGATTGAAGCTTGCCTTTTCTCTTCTTCTGCTGGTTCGAATGCGGATTCTGGCTTCGTTTGCTTGTTGAAGCATCCTCAATAGCCTTCCTTGTGTCCGGTCTTGCTACACTGCTTGCAGAGATGGCTTTAAAATAGGCAGTCCTTGACGAAGTGCATGGCACCACATTGCCAACACGGTGTCCGAGGAGACGTCTTCTCGCTTGATTGTTGAGAACAAGGATACTTCTGTCGCTTTCTGTTAGTCATAGTAATCCTTGTATAATTAATGAAGAAATAAACCATTCTAGTTTGTCTAACTGTTGCAACCAGACGTCTTTCCATTAGGTTATGGGCCCAGTCTGGCACCATAGCAACAGGCAAACACTTTGAAGAAATTTTTTTCAAGATTCGATAAGCAGAAGAAATGTCGGTTCGGAGATCTCCAGAACGTGGTTCCAACGGTGGTAATGCAGGTGAAGTTCCAGGTGTCGAAGTTACGACCGGATCAAGTGCAGCAGTAGGAAACCAGCGTGCGAATTTCAATGGACCGACCAGAATTCTACCAGCAGGAGGTAGTGTATCTCTGCCCTTGGCGGAGCGATTGCGTGGCCAGGAAAACTATAGCTCCTGGGCCTTCGCGATTAAGATGGTAATGATTCGAGAAGGTACGTGGGCAGCCATCAAAACGGAGAATCCATCGGACGAGCTTTCGGAACGTGCACTAGCAACCATTTGTTTGAGCATTGATCCGATGAACTACAGCCTAGTTCAGAATGCAGTAACGGCCAAAGACGCATGGGACAGTTTAAAGGCGGCATTCCAAGACAGCGGATACATTCGGGAGTTCGGACTACTTCGGCAGCTGACTGGAGTAAAGCTCGTTGACTGTGCTACGGTGGAGGAATATGTGAACCTTCTGATGTCCACGAGGCACAAATTATCGGAGATTGGCTTCGAGGTGAACGATCGATGGATGTCAAGCATCTTACTGATGGGTTTGCCGAAGACCTACGAACCCATGATTATGGGTCTGGAAGCATCAGGAATCCAGATGCGAGCGGACACGATACGGGCAAAGATTTTGCAGGATGTCAAGTGGCCTGATGAATCTACAGGAAGTGATTCCGGACGAGCTTTCTATGGCCCATCCAAAGCGAAAGGTAAACCAACGAAACCGGACAAAACGCATGTGAAATGTTTCCGGTGCAAGCAAATGGGTCATTACGCCTCGGAATGCCAGCGAGAAGTCAAGCCGGAGCAACACGGCCATAGAAGAGGAAACCAGCAGTCTTCGAAGGAGTTTGATAGGAACACTGCCTTCGTGGCTCAGCATCAACGTAGCCGTGCGGATGAGTGGATCTTCGATTCAGGTACGTCGTCCCACATGTGCAGAGAAATGAAGATGCTAAAAGAGACAAAAGTGGTTAGTGACAGTGTCGTAGTTGCTAACAGCATGGAGACACCGGTGGTTGCCAAGGGCAATGTGTCGATCGAAGCAAATGTAGGCGGTTCAACGGAAGTGATTGACGTTTTGGATGTACTTTGCATTCCGGAACTTGCCATGAACCTGCTATCAGTGCATAAAATTTGCAGTCGTGGTAAACGTGTTGTCTTCACCAAAGATATGTGTGAAGTTCTCGACCAGACTGGCAACGTAGTGGCTGTCGGTATGCAGCAAGGTGGCTTGTACCGACTCCGCCAGAATGAAGCATATGTTTCTTGTATGACGAAACCGAAAGAAGACATCGCATTGTGGCACCGTCGCATGGGGCATCTAAACGTGCACAGCTTGAAACAGCTTCGAGGTATGGTTACAGGTGTGCAGTTTAGTGAAACAACTTTACCGGCTTGCGTGCGTTGCTTGGAAGGAAAACATCACCGTCAACCGTTCAAATCCAAAGGGAGTAGATCAACAGTTGTGTTGGAACTTGTGCACAGCGATTTGTGCGGTCCTATGGAAACGATGTCCCTCGGTGGAAGCAAATATTTTCTCACATTCATCGACGACTGCAGCAGAAAATGTTTCGTTTATTTCATTCGATCAAAGACCGAAGTACTGGAATGCTTCAAGGACTTTCAAGCGTATGTGGAAACTCAAACTGGCAAGCGAGTGAAGCGGTTGAGGAGTGATAACGGCACGGAGTATGTAAATAATGAAGCAGTATTTGCGGCAATGTGGCATCCAGCAAGAAACCACCGTACCGTATAACACTGAACAAAATGGTTTAGCAGAACACATGAACCGGACTCTTGAGGAGCGTGCTCTTTGTCTTCTTTTCGATGCCGGGCTGGACAAATCATTTTGGGCAGAAGCAGTTGGAACAGCGTGCTATCTCGTCAATCGTTCCCCGACAAAGGGGCTTCGAGTAACTCCAGAAGAACGATTTTGCGGAATGAAGCCGGATGTGTCGAATCTGCATGTATTCGGAACGAGAGTGATGACTTACATTCCAAAGGTGCGCAGGAAGAAGTGGGACTCAAAATCGGAAGAAGGTATTTTCGTCGGGTATGGAGTCGGATCAAAAGGTTACCGAGTCTACAACCCAAGAACCAAGCGAATATATGTGAGTCGTGATGTTATGTTCCTGAATGAAGGCAACAATGAAGAACAGTCAACATCTTCCGAACCAGAAGTACTACAGTTTCGAATGGCGAGCATCGCTATGCAGACACGATAGTACCGGGGAGTGTTAGTAGTGATGAAGAGCTGCTACCAGATGCAGCAGAAGCAGCGCTCCCTCCGCAACTAAATAACCAACAATCTGTGGTAAGGCGCAGCGGCAGGGAGCGCCATACTCCAGGCAAGTACAATGATTTTGAATTAAGCTTCAATGCTGTCTCTCAAAGCATTTCCCCGTCTCAGGTATATGGCAACGCAATCCGCAATCATATACAGAGGTGTTGCAGCGCGATGATAGTAATCAATGGCTGAAAGCGATGAATGCAGAGATGAAATCCCTGCATGATAACCGCACGTGGGAACTCACCGAACTGCCGGCAAACCGGAAGGCTTTGAAATCAAAGTGGGTGTATAAACTGAAGACCAAGGCAGATGGTACAGTCGAGCGATACAAAGCGCGGTTGGTAATCAAAGGATTTTCGCAGATCAAAGGAGTCGATTACATCGAGACGTATTCACCTGTTGTCAGATACGCTACGGTTCGCTACCTGATGGCAGTTGCAGCAAGACTTGGATTGCAGATTTATTAACTCGACGCGGTCACGGCTTTTCTTCAAGGTGATCTGGCAGACGAAGAAATCTACATGGAGCAACCAGAAGGCTTTGTTGTCGATGGCGGTAAGGTGTGTCGTCTGAAGAAAGCATTATACGGGCTTAAGCAAGCGAGCCGCGTATGGAACACGAAGCTTGACGCGGAGTTAAGAAACATCGGCCTGCAATGATCGAAGCTGGATACGTGTGTCTATTTCCTGATTTAGGATGACAAGCTCCTTATCGTGGCTGTGTATGTGGACGACTTCTTGATTTTCTCCAATGACAACGATATGGTCACCGAGTTGAAGAAACAGCTAATGTTCCGGTTTCAGATGAAGGATCTGGGTTTGGCGGAACAGGTGCTTGGAATGCATGTGACACGAACTGAAGAAGCAGTTATGCTAGATCAAAGGTGGTACATCGATCAGTTGCTGGAAAGGTTTGGAATGGCTGATTGCAATCCAGTTTCAACACCGTTGGATCCAAGCCAAAGATTGACAAAGGAAATGTGTCCGAAGTCACTTGATGAAACCAAGAAGATGAAACATGTGCCGTTTCGTGAACTTGTAGGTGGACTTCAATTCATTGCACAGTCTACCAGACCCGATATTGCATTCGCGGTGAATGCAGTTAGCAGTTTCCGCAGCAACCCGGGAGAAGCTCATTGGACTGCAGCAAAACGTGTACTCAGGTATTTGCAAGGAACGAAAAACGTCAAGCTTGTCTACAGCAACGGGAAGCCAGAACCATTTCATGGATACACGGACGCAGATTGGGGCAATGATGTAGAAACAAGGCGGTCCATAACAGGTTATGTGTTCATGCACTCGGGTGGTGCAGTTGCTTGGAGCTGCAGACGACAACCCACAGTTCCTTTATCCACAACAGAAGCGGAGTATATGGCTATCGCAGCTGCTGGACAGGAAGCTTTGTGGTGGCGATCATTCAGGAAAAAAAAACAACCAACAAGAGATATTTATGAAATCAATCATAGTAGGATTAATAAAAAAATTAACAAAAAAGCGGGGGAGGAGACAACCAGAAACAAAAAAGTTTAGAAAATTTTTTATTAATTAGTTTTTTTTTTTTTTATGTGCAGGTGGGTGTAACCCCCGCGCCGCCGATATTAAATTTAATAAAAAAAAAAGTTTTATTTTTGGATTTTAGTAAAGTGGGGTGCCAATTACTCGTGGCTAGCTCGAGGCTACTGGGTAACATGATCGTTTGGAAGGGGCTAGGCAGGTAACTTGTTTCAGGTATTAGATGCTGCTCGCGGTTGCGACATCTACCAAATCCTCGGTCCCTGTAGTCCCTTTCATGAACTAAGCCGCAGATCGGTGACCACAGCTTGCTGGGCAGGTACAAGTATCACGGAAACAAAAGGATAATATAACTGGAAAATAATGGCAGGGAATTAACTAGAGTGGAAGAAAGGGAGATGATGACGTTACACTCTTAGCTCAGACAAACCAAGGAATTCGTAAATCGCTTGCATGCAGGGAAGATCACGCATTCCCAAAACATCTCTTGCCTCGCGGAAGGGTTGTCTACCTCTGGCCACTAGGATATCCAATAGTCAATGTTAAACTGCGTGAGCGATGTCATCATAACCGGTTCCGCACCTACATAAATTGCTATCGACAAGGTTAATTCTGTAGAGATGTGCGTCTAGCGAGTAGTGGTTCGACATAAGTCTTGACATCACACGAATGAAACCGCGACTTACATCCTGACCTTTGTACCACGATCTCGACGAAACATTTGGAATAATGGAATGTAACCACCGCCCAAGAGAATTCCCGAAAAAAAAAATTCTCATAGATTTAGAGACGTATTGTAAAAAATTCCAATTGTTTCCACGATAAAATCTAATGTTAATTGAAACATCAACAATAGGAAAAGGGGGTTGTTATGTATCTGAACTATAGAAAAAAATCATTTTTTTTTCGGTACAAATTCGTGTAAATTACTATCAATTGTATTGCTCCACAATTGTTAAAAATTCTAGCATATGGAGTGAATAGTAGATCTATTGTAATGACAATATGCATTTTTCGTTCATCTGATACATGAACAATATATCTTATAAGATTCATGGTCGTAAATATATTTTAATTTTATTTAATTTAATTGTAGGCCGGTATCGACTAAAAAAGTAGAGAAGTAACGGAATTTTGTTCAATAATACCAAGCGGAATTTTGACAATTGATCTGCATGGAACGAAATGTCACCTTCACTTACGGAATGATCGAGCGGAATATTTTTCCGAAAGGTCGGTATCGAGTTCAAAAGAAATTTCTTTTTCTATCTCAATCCCATGTTAAATTCCGTTTACTGAAACGGAAAAGTAAAGAATCGAAAAGAAATTTCTGCAGCAGTATCCACCTGAAAAGAACGAAAACCAAAAATTGGAATTTGTAAGGTTTCCACGCAAACTAATGGGAGCTGTCACTTTTACTTTCGGAAAAATATTCCGCTCGATTATTCCGTAAGTGAAGGTGACATTTCGTTCCATGCAGATCAATTGTCAAAATTCCGCTTGGTAATATTGAACAAAATTCCGTAACCTCTCTACTTTTTAGGTCGATACTGGCCTGAAAGTACAAGTGACAGTTCCCATTAGTTTGCGTGGGAACCTTACAAATTCCAATTTTATTTTTCGTTCTTTTCATGTGGATACTGCTGCAGAAATTTCTTTTCGATTCTTTACTTTTCCGTTTCAGTAAACGAAATTTAACATGGGTTTGGGATAGAAAAAGAAATTTCTTTCGAACACGATACCGACCTTGTATTGTAAATGTATGGCTATTTTTATCCGGGTTACTTGTCCAATCGTTTTGCCAACTTTGAAGAGAACTCTGAATGGGAAAAAATCATCATGTGAAATTCTTCTTTCAAAAATCTCGCCTTCTGGCGAGCCTTCTGGTGCGCCCATTTTTGCTAGAGAGTCCACCTTCTCATTGCCTGGAATTCAGCAATGTGAGGGAACCCCTACATAGGTAATCTCAAATGATCTTTCTACCAACGCACCCATCTGCTACCTTATCTTTGAAAGAAAGTAAGATCCCAAGTAACCACAAGCATTATATTATTGCTCTTTTTCAACACAAAATTAACATCATTAATGCGGCATCGCATCAATTCAACAGTTGTCAAGTAATGAAGCGTTAGAATAGCTTTAAGAATATAATGATGCATTACCAATGCAATAATGCTACTTAAGCAATGTCTTATGGCATTACAAAAGATATAGCATTAGTTCGATCTTAGTAGGGCCCTTGTCAGCTTTAATCCAACATCAATGATGCACTAGACGTAATGCATATGCCCTATATATGCAAGCTATTATAGCCTCGTGGTTACTTGGGATGCGTGTCTCACTGTTTTCATCGACTGGAGGGCCTCAATAGAACTGAGACTATCCGAGTAGATGAAATAATGGTCTATGGGCATGTCGGAAATCATCCCCAATGCGAAATTGATTGCTGCCAGCTCAGCAACATATACGGAACAAGGTTCCTGAAGTTTTCGGAAGGCAAATGAGTATTCATAGTAGACATCGAATCCCGTAGATCCATCAAAGCGCGACCCATCAGTGAAAATTCTTGTATTGCAATTGACATGTTGGTACTTTTCAATAAAAATATGGGGAATTAAAATAGGTCGAAGTTGATCTGCAACTCCTTGAATAGTCTGTTTCATGGAGAGATCATAATCAATGGAGGAACTGTGATAAGGGAAGCGTACACTAGGAGAATTATAGCAAGGAAGACTAATATCAGATGACATATAGTTAATATAGATTCGCAAGAATCTAGACTGGGTACTCAATTCGAGCATTTCTTCGAAGTTTTCAATCACAAGGTTGTTACTGATTCCACACTTGATCAGTTTTCTAGATGAGAGCTCCCAGAAGCGGTTCTGTAAGGGTTTCACTCCTGAGAACCTCCAGGCTCATATTATGCGTTGACTGCATACAGCCAAGGGCAATGCGTAGACAACGATATTGAATGCGTTCCAATTTAATGAGGTGGCTGTTTCTTGCCGTGAGGAAGCAAAAAGAGCCATATTCGAGAACTGAAAGAATAGTTGTTTTTTAGAGTTTAATGAGGTCTTCCGGGTGGGCACCCCACCATGTCCCGGACATTGATCTTAGAAAATTGATCCTTTGTTGACATTTCTGTTTCTAATACGCAATGTGAGTACTCCAAATGCATTTTGAATCAAACATGACTTCAAGGTATTTGAAAGTCAAAGATTGGGTTATGCCTCTTTCCAACAGCTTGAGACGCAGTTGCGCTGGGAACCGCTTTCTAGTAAACAAGGCCCTTTTTTGCGGTGAAAACTCGATCCACAAATTTCCGGCTCAGATGGACAGATTATCTACACTCAGCGAAATAAACTTTCGATGTTCATAAGATTGCATTATGATTATTTGCTACAAGACATCGTTATGAATTTCTTCAATTTACCTTATGAAATATAATGATGTTGAAAAAAATTTAGATGGTGCAACCTGGATTCGAACCTTGAACGTTGAGATTATGGGTGATTTGACCACTAGTATATATCAACACTTGTAAATAGTAAAGCTTAAAGGCGAACAACAACAACGTCGTGTAAAACAAAATCCATCCATAAGTCAACCTTATGATATTTAAAGCATCGTCCATAAGTTGAATCTTATGAAATTCTTAAGATTATTTGGCTAAGTGTAGGGAATTTTGCAACTTTTTGGAAACTGATGAGAGGTAAAGGTCGGTATCGAGTTCAAAAGAAATTTCTTTTTCTATCCCAAACCCATGTTAAATTCCATTTACTGAAACGGAAAAGTAAAGAATCGAAAAGAAATTTCTGCAGCAGTGTCCACCTGAAAAGAATAAAAAATAAAATTGGAATTTGTAAGGTTTCCACGCAAACTATTGGGAGCTGTCACTTGTACTTTCGGAAACATATTCCGCTCAATTATTCCGTAAGTGAAGGTGACATTTCAATTCGATACTGGCCTTAAGATGCATGGTGGATGGCAGGAGCAAAAAAAGTAAAGTTGAAATATTTTCAATACCCATTTATGGGTAAAAAATATCCATATATTTTCAATAAAAAATTATCGAAATGAGCAACATTTTACACATTTTCGTGTGTTTTTACTTACCCATTTTTTGACAGCTGCACACAGGTAAGAAAAATGAGTGAAATTTTACCCATTAATGGGTTTTCGATTCCTACCACTTATGACACTTATGACACACATCTGGATCACCAATAGAAAAGAGCCTATCAACATTTGTAAACAAACATTTCTGAGCCCTTTTTCTCGGTGTGTATTACGGTGTCACGGTGGTATTACCGAGGGGCATGCAACTCACGTATTTTGGATTCATCTGTCCGTATTGCTTAAACGTATTTTTGAATTATTATGTATTTTTCAATAGATCTTGTATTTTTGAATTTTTTTCCGTATAACTGAGTATTTTTGTATTACTGTGTATTTTTGTCATAATAAAACGTACTTTTTGAGTTAAAAGAAATTTTCGTGCATTTAATTTCGAGTATTTTTGCTGATCGTGTATCCATCTGTCAAAATATTTCATCATAACAATGGAATGTCATACAACCAGTTTCTTCTTCGGGCAGTTCTCTCCGGCAAAAAAAATTAATTGAACCAGAAATAATTATTAAAATAGTTTAACCTGTTGAAAATGGATGAAATTGTTACAAACGAGAGTCGCGAGGCACATATTCGAATTATTCGTCAACTCATCGGAAAATTGGATCGCGGTCGGCAGCCTAGAATAGAAATAATAGATAATCTATCGGCTAAGGTGGAGTGTGCTATCTGCAAATGCTACGTTTTCATTAAAGCAAGACGGTTATCAGCAAGAAATTGCCTTTGGATGGTTGGAAAATATACCACCCACATTCAAAACCAGTCGGAACCTGAAAGTGAGTAGAAAAAATCAGATGGAATTCAGTATCACTAAATAAATATTTCGTTCATTCTAGTTGATCATGCGGACGGTGCTGAGGAAAACCAGGAGGAGCATAATGAAATTGACGACCATACAGATACAAACTCAGAGGATGAGGATGAAATTGACCTGCTAGTGTTAAGATCACATAAAAAAACTCTGCAGGAGTGCAGTACCAGTCGATCTATGAAGCGAAATATAAAGATGACAACTGAAGCTGCACGAGATCCCAAGCAAATGAAAATAACAGGGTTTTTCAACAGCAAGAACGTAAACACCCTGACGTCTACCCGAAAAGAAAATGTCCATGCTTCAGACAAACCATCTTGTTCCAGCAATCGAGAAGAAATCCAGAACTGTGCTGAGTTACTAGTGCTCATTGACCGACTTCCATTGACTCAAATGGTTAAGATCATAATAAAGGAAACTGTTAAAAACAATTTCAAAAATATTTCACGGAAGCCGAATATCGGAAAAGGTGCACGGTATACGGATGAGATGAAAAATATCGGTGTTTACCTTTATTTGATGGGAGGAAGAAAAGATTATGAAGAGTTAGTTGTCAACCTTGGGCTTCCATCGGTGTCTACGATAATTAATCACATTGGGAAATCATGTGAAAAAGTCCTCGAAGGACAACTACGCGTGATTCAACTGAAGAAATTCCTTGAAAAGCAAGGTCTTCCACTGTTTGTATTTATTTCTGAAGATGGGACAAAGCTAACACCTAGGATCAAATATGACATAGCCCGCAATCAGGTTGCAGGTTTGTGTCCATCTATAAATGAAAATGGAATGCCCGAGGTGCAGTCTTTCCCAGCTACATCCCCTGAAGCTATAAAGGAGTACATCGATTCAAGAACAAAAAGCTCTATCGTTTACGTGATTTTGGCAACTGCAGTGGCTGAAAAAAACCATTTCCTTCAACTTGCTAAGCTTTGGTACAGACAACAAATTTTCAGTGGATCAAGTTTTACTTCGTTGGGCTATTATGGAGAAACAGCTGAAAGATCATGGTATCGTCATCCTTGGGTATGCTGCTGATGGAGACTCCCGTTTGATTGCTGCTATGATGGTGAGAATGGGTTTACCACGTGAATTGAATAACAGCCTTCACGGAATACCTGAAGAATGGCAACATTGGTACGCTGCTAAAAGCCAGTCATCTCTTGCATATGTGCAAGATACGATTCATTTGGTCAACAAATTGAAAAATGCAGTGCTGTCATATACAAGGGCATTACAGATTGGTAAGTTTAGTTCAAAATCGTTCCTCTTTTAAGTTTTTATGCATTTTTCAATATTCGCAGGAAAATATCCTGTTTCACGAGGACATCTAGAAATCGTAGCCAGAGAAGGTAAAGAGAAAACTGGCCTTCTGCTAACTGACTTGGAGCAGCATGATAAAATGTGTGTCAAAACATTTGAAAAACTCATCGATCCACGAGTAATGAGTCTGTTGACAACACAACCTGGCACAAATGGAACTATAGCTTATGTAGCCCTAATGAAGTCTGTTTTTGATGCATATGAGAATCCTGAACTGAATCCACTTCAACGGGTGGAAGAAATCTGGTTTGCAACATTTTTCATTCGCTGCTGGCATAGCTGGATAAAAAGTAGTCGAAATTTGAGGCTAGATGAACAGTTCATAACAGATAATGCTGAGTTAGGAATAGAAATAAACGCTCACTCTCTAATAAGTCATTTAATTCATTGTCGTGAGCTTGGTAAACCAGAATTATTTTTGCCTTCATTGATGAATTCCCAACATTGTGAACGCTCATTTGGTAACGCTCGATCGATGTCAGGAGTACAAAATACTGTTATCAACTTTGATATTCTGGAGTACCTGAACAAAGCATCTCGTTTCGAGTACCTCGACGAACTTAGAATTGCTTTGAAGGACAAATTTGAGTTCGCAAGATGTGGCTATAAAACCACTTCGTATAAACACTTCACATTTCCATCCAATCTGGAAATTGCGGCTGCTGTGAACAATGGAAAGCATCGCGCAAAGGTACTGCTTGATTTCACTGGCCTAGAATGCGAAGAAGCAGATTTTTATTGCTGTCTTACAAGTTTGAAGAGATGAGACATTCATCCGCTGGAAGAAGTCGATATTTGTGAGGAGCAGTGTGGCATGTTTCGTAACGAATCGTTTGGATGAAGCTGAGAATCAGCCTGAGGACGCCTTTAAAAATGGTCGATATCAACTATTTATCAAACAAACGTTAATCAGTACAGACTCGAGTACAGGTATGTATAAATATATGCAAACTGCAACTTTTTCTAGAACAACTGTTTTTTCTTCAGGTGAACCTGTGAAAGGCTTTTTTAAAATCCTGACCTCACTGGCGAAATAATGTTGCTCGTATAAGTAAGTTTTCTGGCTATTTCAATGATCGAACTAAGATAGGCAATGAAGGCAGTTGAGATTTCGTATGCCAAAAATATTAATTCAGTAGTAAGTGTACACCAACCAAATTTATTCCTTTATTTCGATTGGAGATTGGTTTCTTTTTGATCGCAAACCGATAGCAGATGCAACGTAGCTGTTCTCAAGTTCTCGGAGTTCTGTTTTTTACTAGGCAAAATTAAAACGAGAAAGAGAGTGCAGTTTGAAGACTGTACCTGTTAAAGGTTCCTGATTCCGTAGAACATCCACGAATAGGAATCATTTAATATTATTTTCAATTAATGATAATAATATTGTTGTCTATGTCTGATCAACAAATCAATACTAAACTATCATTAGTCACATGGAAAAACCAACTATGACAGAGTCAGGGCTAAAGATAAGCGATAAAATTAGATCATATTGCATTTTTTGGTAGACCACTGAGGAAGGTGGAAAGGATACAAAATTCATTTACAACGCAATTTATTATATAAATCCATGATGTGTAACTCAACACATAGTTAAAGTGATTTGAATAAAATATCTTTGTCATAAAAACCTGGACTTATAAGGTTTGACTAATGACTCAAAGGTAATAATCTCTTGATACCCTTATACGAGGTTTTTTACCACCCATCGTCCATGTAGATGACCAGGACCCATGGTACTAGATTATATAAACGCTCGTATGAATTAAAATGCATGGTTTAATTTCCAGTCAGCAATCTCGGGAACAATAACAAAATAACAAATTAAAATCACTCAGCATACTCAATTTCGAGAACAGTTTTCGGTGTGTATTCACGTTTGAAGGAATTTTCGATGTAAGCTTCTGGGGCTTGCTTCTGGGTGATTCTCAGATAAGTTTCTTCCAGATTTCCAGCGTCTCCAACGAGAGTATTATTGAGAAACTCAAGATCACCATAGTTTTTCAAGCACATCTTCGTAGAGGATGAGCTCATATGGCCCATCGGCTCAGCAGAGCCGATCAGAAGCTAGAGTAATAGATGAAGCCTCGGTGGAGCTGGAACATTAGAGCTACTGGGCATCAATCCATTATCGTCAGGTGAGGATCTCATTTCAGTATTCATATTCGTAGCATTTTCAGCAGTGGGCTGAACTGTTGGCGAATCCGCATAAGCAGGTCGACGAAAATATGTATCCAGAGTATTTTTCTTACAAGATACATGTTCCTGAACATGTTGAGTAAAGTTGGATACAATCCATCCCGATCCATTTTTGTTATCACGTACTCAAAGCTACGGATTTGTTGCAATGAAAGCACATCACATTAGCTCGACGAGATCCCAAAATGTCAATTTGTATGCGTTGCGGTACTGACATTCGTTTTGCTTCCAGCCACGCCTTGATTTTGATTAAAATTGATGTTTAATATTTTTTTCCATTTCCAGTATGAGCGTTCGGGATCGGTTCGTCCGTCGTCCGTCAAGTGAAGTTAATTTTTCTGAAGATGTACTTCAAGGACAGTTTCAGTTGAAAAACGATGTTATACGAGAACCCTTCATCTAATTACAGCAGGAAGACGCGAGTTGATGCAATATGTGACCCTTTACGGGTGGTTCTGACTGGTCATTTGCTGTCATTGTAATTCTTTTGAAAGACTCCCCCAAAGCCCCCACTGACCAAGCATAAAATGTTCAGTGAAGATATGTGTTGATATTAATATAAATAATAATATTCAATTATTATTCACATGACATTCATTAACCGTGTCATATCAACTTCATAAGGCCAGTATCGACCTAAAAAGTACAGAGGTTACGGAATTTTGTTCAATCTTACCAAGCGGAATTTTGACAACTGATCTACATGGAACGAAATGTCACCTTCACTTACGGAATAATCGAGCGGAATATTTTTCCGAAAGTACAAGTGACAGCTCTCATTAGTTTGCATGGAAACCTTACAAATTCCAATTTTATTTTTCATTCTTTTCAGGTGGATACTGCTGCAGAAATTTATTTTCGATTCTTTACTTTTCCGTTTCAGTGAACGGAATTTAACATGGGATTGAGATAGAAAAAGAAATTTCTTTCGAACTCGATACCGACCTTTAAGGGTCGGGGTTAAAAAAAATTTTTAAAAACCACAACAAAAAAAAACCAAGAAAAAAAAAAAAAAAGAAATAAAAAAAAAAACAGCAAAAAAAAAAAAAAAAAAAAAAAAAAAAAAAAAATTACACCCAAATAAACCGCACCACCAAGATTTCATCGGAAATTGCACCATTGTCCCCTAAATGGAAGCGCGACTTTCCACCCTCCACACCAATCATCACAAAAATCCCGAATAAAATAAAAAAAAAAAACCCCAAACCTTTTTCTTTTTTTGGTCGATACTGGCCTTTAAAAAGTAAAGAGGTTATGGAATTTTGTTCAATATTATCAAATATTACCAAGTGGAATTTTGACAATTGATCTACATGGAACAATATGTCACCTTCACTTACGGAATAACCGAGCAGAATATTTTTCCGAAAGTAAAGGTGACAGTTCCCATTAGTTTGCGTGGAAACCTTACAAATTCCAATTTTATTTTTCGTTCTTTTCAGGGTTTTTTTCGATTCTTTATAAAGTATACTTTTCCGTTTCAGTAAACGGAATTTGACATGGGTTTAGGCCAGTATCGACTTAAAAAGTAGACAGGTTACGGAATTTTGTTCAATATTACCAAGCGGAATTTTGACAACTGATCTGCATGGAACGAAATGTCACCTTCACTTACGGAATAATCGAGCGGAATATTTTTCCGGAAGTAAAAGTGACAGCTCCCCTTAGTTTTCGTGGAAACCTTACAAATTCCAATTTTATTTTTCATTCTTTAAGCAACAAAAAAAGACGTAACGGAATTTTGTTCAATATTACCAAGCGGAATTTTGACAATTGATCTGCATGGAACGAAATGTCACCTTCACTAACGGAATAATCGAGCGGAATATTTTTCCGAAAGTAAAATTGACAGCGCCCGTTAGTTTGCGTGGAAACCTTACAAATTCCAATTTTATTTTTCGTTCTTTTCAGGTCGGTACTGCTACAGAAATTTCTTTTCGATTCTTTACTTTTCCGTTTCAGTAAACGGAATTTAACATGGGTTTGGGATAGAAAAAGAAATTTCTTCTGAACACGATACCGACCTTTAGGCCAGTATCGACCTAAAAAGTAAAGAGGTTACGGAATTTTGTTCAATATTACCAAGCGGAATTTTGACAATTGAACTGCATGGAACGAAATGTCACCTTCACTTACGGAATAATCGAGCGGAATATTTTTCCGAAAGTAAAAGTGACAGCTCCCATTACTTTGCGTGGAAACCTTACAAATGCCAATTTTATTTTTCGTTCTTTTCAGGTCGGTACTGCTGCAGAAATTTCTTTTCGATTCTTAACTTTTCCGTTTCAGTAAACGGAATTTAACATGGGTTTGGGATAGAAAAAGAAATTTCTTTTGAACACGATACCGACCTTTTTCAGGTGGATACTGCTGCAGAAATTTCTTTTCGATTCTTTACTTTTCCGTTTAAGTAAACGGAATTGAACATGGGATTGAGATAGAAAAAGAAATTTCTTTAGAACTCGATACCGACCTAAAATTTCTTTCCCGCCCCCCCCCCCCCCCCCCTATCTCCCCTCTCTTCCCTCCCTTTTTTTCGCCATCTTTTTACCCCTTGTGTCGCTCCCTCTCTTTTTTTTTGTTTGTAGATAGCGTGTGGCAGCTCGCGGGGCGTGTTCTGCGTGAGTAGGTGTGATATCGCTTGCATCGTACAGTGGTGTCAATCACACATCTTAACATCTTAACCATCTTTAGCACCCAGCTCATTGGTTTTTAAGTAGTGACAACAGTAGTGATGAAAGTTTCGATTCGCATAAATATCATAACTACCTAAATAATATCAATGTTGATAGAAATGCCTTCACAGAAAAGCAAGTTAAGGAAGGTTAAAACGGAGACAGTAAATGCAGCTGTATCGACGCCAGCTCAAATCAAGACCGAACCCCTGGACATAAAACCACTGGGTGCTTACGTTGACGATCGCGTCGAGTTGATCCGGCAAGCATTCACGTGCTTGAAACCGAAAGAAATAAAATGTCTCGTTCCGGATTTTCTACAGGGCAAATCCATTGAATCTGTTCAGGAACAATGCCTTGATGAGATGCTTGGAATATCAACGAAGCGGCTCTTAGCAATCATCAACAATACCAAGTGTCCGACGGATACTGAGTCCTCATCAGACGAGGATGATAAAAATATTGGTGCGAAGGTGGATTTCATCGCTGCCTGTCATTACTCAAACAATGTATTTATTTGTAGAACATATATCCTTGGATGAAATTTCATCAGACTCTGAGGTGGAAGTTTCGAAACCAATAGTGAAAAAGATCAAGACAAAGGAAGTAAAGATAAAGAAAGTCAAAACTGCAGGTTAGTGACAATTTCGAGCTGTTTCCTACAAATCGCGACCGCAAAAAAAAAAATCTAATGCTAATGACAGACATACAAAACGGTGGCTCATACAGCCAATCGAACTGAGATAATTACGACGAGGATTGATACGATTGGTGGGCCACATAGCGTTGTCGGTTTTCCAATACGTTGGTCATGGTTTCGATTCGATTCCTGATGCATTCGAATGTCTTTGCGGGTGGGAAATTCGTTCGACTGCCCTGGAGCAAATCATTGTACTTGCCAAACTCTTTTGAATTGGATGCTTTGGAAATGGCATAGAAAGCATTCAATTTAGAACAGTGAAGTGCTCCATTGCAGCGAATTTTCAATAGGGTGGCATGTGTTAGATTTTAACCTGTCGTCTTGTCGGTTAGTAATATTTACCATTTTATTCACGTTGAAAACATACATCGTTGGAATAGAATTTTCGAAATTCAATAAATTGAAGAAAAAAAATGTTGCTCTCGGTTGTTGGAAACGGTGTTTAACAGCAGCAGCGGGGATTAAGAAACGTTCCGATGTGTTTATTCTTTACATAACTACTGCTTGCTTTTCAAGGTACGGCCACTGCTTCTGTCCGATCTGTTGCTAAACTGGTCCGGTACTTTGCTATCTGTGAACAGTTGGAGGCCGGGGAGAAGGCAGGTCGCGGTTTCTCAAATGCCAGTATCACAGCGAAGATAAACTATAGCTCCGTTCATGAGAGAACCATATAATTTTATAAATTTTAAATGTTTCTCCCATATGTGAGTTAAGTCCGGTTACCCATGTTTAAGTATGTATTCTATAATCATAATATATCTATTTTTTTTCCAGTAAAATTCATTTATATTATAGGTATATATGTTATATATATTATTATATCGGGTGAATCAAGTACCTATTTATAGTTAAAGTCCTTTGGTTGCGAACTTTTTCTGCATTGGCCAGTTTCGTGGACAGTTGATTTACTAGAAGGGATGTTTTTGTGTAAGATCTGCCAGCTGTTTTTCAATCACAATGGCCATTATTATCTCATTAATAAATATTGACGAGAAAAATGGACGACCCGACGAATTAGTATTGAGTAGATTGTCTTACGTGAGACGCAGAGAGTTGAAGAAGTTGTGTAGGCGGAATTACAACGACCACCTATTCAGACTCCTACGCGTGGATTTTTTCGCGTCGGCTCACAGATATGAAAACATCACTTGTAAATACTGAGCAGTACAATGCTAACCATGAATGTTGTGAAATCTATTAATTCTCTCAATACACAATAAGATGAACCAAAACAAATATTGCTTCTGAAGAAAAATCGAAACGATGATGTTGTCATCAATAGCAACTAATAGAAAAATTATAAAACTAATTGAACAAAGTAACTTATAACAAGGACTTGGAATAATATCAAACAAATAGTCCCGTATCTACCTTTAAACAATGAAAATCATTTCAGTATATTACAGCACTTTTTATTTGCAGATCCTAAATCAAATGAGAAAACGAATAAAAATGGAGACAAAAAAAGTAAGGAAATACGGGAGACATTTTCTCATGCCCATTAAATTTGTTCCGTTTTTGTTTCATATTAGGTGAAAAAGAAATGACCGTTCTAGAGCTGCTCGAACTACAAGCGCGGGCCAGGGCGATTCGTTCTCAGCTGGCCTTGGAACCTGTAACGAAAATTGAACTAGACTCTGATCAGGAGGCAGAGAATGCCTCCGATACTGACCGAGAGCCGTCCAAGGCTGCAGAGAAAACTAGTGAAAAACCGAAATCGGATAATACGAGCAGTGTCAGGTCGCATGATAGTTCACCACCCAAAGAACACCCAAAACGAGTGCGATTAAAGAGGAACTTCCGGCTACGACAAGTCGGTGATGAAGATCCCCACGAAGAAATATCTCAATCGTCAGTTCCGGAACCACCGCCTGCTAGGAAATCTAGAAGCAAGTCAAAGGAAAAAGAAGTGGCTTCACCGAAGATAACGAATGATGTACAACAAGCAAAAGCAACAGAAGAAAATCAAGATCAAAAAAGTAGAGATAGTTCACCGGAGGTAATCCCTGTTATAGCAAGTCCAGAAACTCTATGCATCTCCTCCGATTCAGAAGAGGAAAAAGCTAAAAAAGCAAAATCCTCAATATTTGTCGATAACATCGAAGAGTTGGAAAAACAACTGAAGGAAAAGCAACAACAAGCGCCCACCCCAATGCCAGAATCCATAGATGAACCGGAAGAAGGTGAACTTACCACCGATGAGGACAAGTCACCAAAACGCAATAGGAAAGAATCCGTGGTTTCCAACACAAAAGAAAGCCTAAACACAGAAGTGGAAAGCCTCAAATTGGATGAAACTCCTGCAGCAAACTTAGAAGAGGAAGAAGAACTCGATTACGAAGTAAAAGAAATTTCAGACTCCGAACCGGAAACAACCACTAAGCGTAACGATTCCGAAAACCCGGACAGTGAGAAAGTCGAAAATGCTGCTGCGGTTGATAGTAGCGAAAGAGAATCGGAAAGTGCGAGCAGCAAAGATGATGATAAGAGTAATTCATCTATTGACGATGATGATCACGATCCGGATGTCGTAGAAATACACGATTCAAGCGACGAAACACTACTGGAGCAGAAGATGGCAGGCGATGAACCTGAAAAATCTTGGGGTTCGCGCTGGCTTCAGAGCAAGCGAGTAGCTAAGGTAATGGCTGAGTCCCGCTTGGGCAATAAAGTGCGTGATAAGCTCAAAGAAAAGAAAAAGCAAAAGCAACAGCAAGAGCAAGAGGAAGAGGATGCCAGAAAACAGGAAACACCGGAGCCACCAGTTGAAATGGAAGTGCCCTCCAATGTGGAGGTTGGTTCTGTAGAGCATTACAAGGAACTGGTTGCAAAAGCCGGAGAAAATGTTTCGACAGACAAAGTGGATGCGGAAGTTACAGGGTCACTCGACAGAGCAGAGCTTAAAAAATAGGAAAATGTAATGTAAGTATGTACTTGTTTATGATATATGATATATATGGTATGACATATATAATTGCTTGTAAAAGAACTTTAAAGAAATCCATGTTACTTTTTACAGCAAAACGACAAGGGACAGCTCAATGGGGTTGTACGCAAAAATGAGGTAGGACTACGTAGCAATGGTTAATGATTTATTTTTATTTTGAAAGAGCCAGTATTAGAAAAGAGGTGACATTAATCGATTGGAACAAGCAATTATTATCTTCCAAAGCCTTGCTCGATCTTAGGCTTTTGAGAGCCATCGTTGCGCTATGAACGGTGCGGCACGCACGGAAAAATCGAACTGAGAATCCGGCAGAAACACGATGAAACACGTCAAGAGCGCACTGCGGTCAGACGTAGAATGATGACGATAATGCACAGTCGTTAAATATACACACTCCCAAACTGGTTAGTCTATGAGTCCGTATTGAGAAACAACCGTTTGGTTCTTGTTTTGACGGCGCTTAGCTTAGCTTGACTGACTGCACGTATCAATGGTTGCTACTCCGTGATTGATTAGAATCAGTGAAATTGCACAATGAATCAACTGAATGGGGGCTGGGAGTAACCGACCATTCTCACTGTACACGTTACAGTGACTCAATTTCTTTAATAATCAATAACGGCGCCGGCCACGTTCTTGCAATCAGGTGGGAATAGGTAAGGAAAGTTAGTGTGACCTTTGCTATTTAGGGACCGTGTTTACCTCTGCATCCCCACAAAAGTCACAGGAAGGATTTTTCTCTATGTTAGTAGGGTAGGGCTCGATGGATCAGGATTCACCTTGATAAGTGATGTGATCATATAATATAGTTCATATAATTTAGGGGACGAAAGGCTAACAATTACCTGTTTCACTCCGCGTTTTTGAGAGCACTTACCACCTCCCAAATGTGTGAAAATACTTATTCATAATGTATTTTCATAACAGAAAAACACACCTTTTTTTCTCGATATCATTAACCATTTCACTCATTTCGAAGATTGGAATTACTCCCGTGTATGGACTCGATGTGATCTTGGTTTGTGGGTAGGATGAATGTACGGAGGTGGTAGGCTAGAGCAATACACTTCGGTATTCTGGGAGAGGGTGAGGTTGTACCATAAATGCAGATCATACGCGACGAATCGAAAAGATTCTTCCGGTCACAATTCCCCTGGAGGTAACTTTTTTTCACTCGTTTTTCACTGAGGTCGCCTGAGGTCCTACAGAAATCATGAACCCATTTAATGCATTACGGAAGATGAGAAGGATCGACTGGTTGCGTGGTCAATAACCTGGCTGGGCTGAACTTTAGTTTACCAGTCTGCCTACAGTTCAAGACTCACTTTTAACCGCACTTTGAACACCTTAGAGTGTCACTTCACCGTTCGGTTCTTCTTGATCTGAGATACGAAAAAATCTTCTTGCGTGTCTCATTATTTTTTGATTAACTTTGTTCGCGCTTGGAACTGTTTTTTGAATTCACTGATTTTTATTACACAGGCCGAGCTTTCCAATCGGTTTCTTTAAATTAGCCACTCAAAATAGTAATAAAATGCCGTACCGTATGTTAAATTAGAGTTAAATTCCAAAATTTGACAGGAGAAAAAATATTTCCTTCCATTTTCGGGCAAAGCACGCTTCGATCCCCTTTGGTTCTTGTTTTGACGGCGCTTCACATTTATAAAATTTTCAATAGTAAAATGTTTAGAATCAATACTTTTCAATATTAAAATCGAAACATATGACACAGTGAATGTCCAGGCCGAACCACACACTTAGAATTATGTGCCGAGTCTCGGCTTTCTGAAACCGAGATCCGCACAGCCGACCTCTCGGTTTCGATCTCGGCTTTTTTATGTTAACCGATAATCTCGGTTTGGGTCAAACCACAGAGAACAGACGTTCATCTTCGGTCTGCTATTTGTGTAAAACTTTAAACCGACATTTCAAATGTATGTCGTTATGCTCCTGGTAGGCGGCGCTGCAGTTGTGCGATAACTGTCATGTCAATGTTTATCAATAAAAAGCCTAGCACATAACCTGAAAAATTTTGTGTGTTTTTCTCTGCACTTGTTTTTTTATACCGGCTGCCCATATTAACTTTTACACACGTTTTTCAAGAAAAGTTATATGGACATCAATGCCTGTTCTCTGTGGTCAAACTGAAAACTCATATAGTTAGCTGGGAATCTCGGCATGAGCAAACTGATATATCGGTTAAAATTCGAAACAGAAATGAGATTAACCGAGATTTCGGTTAAATTGTGTGTAAATATTCGAAATGTTTAGTTAGATTTTTATCATCGAAACATTGTATATTTCATGCCTATAGGCATTACCTGCAAAGATTACGTGCCTATAGGCAATACCCAGCAAAGATTTGCGTTGTATCCGGCTGGTACGGATGGGCGTATCAGATAAGAGAGAAGCAGCCATGAACCGGGTGAATGGGCGTAGAATTGTTGACGAGGTTTTATCAATGTAATTGATGTAGCGCCAATGAATGTATGTTTTTTCACCGTTCCACAAACAACATACGACATACTCTATTTGCGAATGAAAACAATATGGCGCATTACGGATGACAGATAAAAAGCCGAGCCTCGGCTTAAAACACTGATATTTCGGTATGATAGGCAGCTGAGGTCGGTTAAAGTTTGGTTAAAATTTGTTCTCGGCTCCTAGTGTTGCCGAGAATCTGTTTAATTATAAAGTTACCCGATATTTCAGTTTCAAGTGATGCTGAGACTCGGCATCGTTCGATTTTTTGACGTGTTAAGCCTAGTATGCAGCTGACAAGTAAAGACCTGAAGTATTTTTTGCCATTTCTACCGAAGTAATTTTGACAACTGCTCCAATATGGATGAAATGTTTGTTTTCCTAGCGGAATAATCGAACGGAATATTATTCCGTAAGGAAAAGTGACAGCCCCATTTGGATTACATGGGCAGGCGTTACTAACGTTACGCAGTTTGCTCTCCATTTCAGCTTCATACAAGGTAAGTAATTCCGACAGTAAGGGAACGTCCATTAATTACGTCACGCAAAAATTGACTTTTTGTAACCCCCCCCCCCGACCCCCCCCATGTCACATTTTTTGTATGGACCTTCAAATTTTTTTTGTATGGATCGTCACGTTTTCTCGAACCCCCCTCCCCCCCTACTGCGTGACATAATTAATGGACCTTCCCTAAAAGCATTTCTTGACCATTACTTGTTCTATCCTAATGCACATTACTTTTGAGCTGCATACTAGCCTTTATCAGTAAAATATGAAAATGCTGAGTGAATTCAGCTAAATGTTTAACCGAGCCCGTGAAAAAAATTTAAGTGTGAAAGATAATTCGTTGACTGATCCGATGTTTACGTTATCTGCTTTCTGCAGCCCATCGCTGGTGGCAAACGTGAACTAAGCGGTATATGCAGAGTACACCCATAGCATTAGGCAATCCGGCCATTGGAATACTCTTGCCATATCTACTCAATTTGGGAATGGGATGTTAAAATGATTTAAAACGAACAAACATACCGCATGAAAACTATTTTACTCATTCTTATATTTCTCGTCAAAAACATCCATGAACGGAAAATATGATTCTCGTGGACTCAATAAATCTACCAGAAAACATACAGTTCCAGCCAAGCCCTCATACAAGCTGTACGGTCGATCGGGAATGCGAGCATTATCCAGAAACGTCTCCGTTGTCAAAAAGTCCATAAATTTTACCGCCCTGTAAAGATACTTCTTCTCCTTTGTTAGTCGATACATTAGCAGAAAGGCGTAACCGTTTCCAGCTATTCCATGGCAAATTCCAGGTCCCTTTCGCAATAAACCATGGCGCCAGATTGACTCTGCGCATTTACGACATCCCTCGAGGTATGAGTCTTCTTTGAATAGAAGGAACGCCTTTGCTAGTAGGTATATTGCTCCGGAGCAACCATGACACCAGTGAATCAGTCTTTTATCAGAATTACAAAGTCTGGTTGGAAAATTGCCGTCAGAATCTTGAATTTTTGAGAAGTATTCCACCGAAGTCTTTATATCCTTGAGTTTTGTTTCTGAAATATTGTTAAAACTGCCGTCCGTTGAAATGAGCCACGGAGATTCTAGAAGCATAAGAAGTGTGGAGCATAAACCATGAGCTGCTCCCAGGTAGTCGCTATCATGATACTCGTACATCAACGGCAAAGGCATTTTCCGGGAAGTAGAAAACATGCGTCCCCGTTGTATCAATATTTGACATACGTCTTTTAAGACATAATTTTGAATTGGTTTAGACGGTAAAACTTGATTCAACCAATATGCTCCGCTCAGATATCCAGCACGGCCAACTAGAATTTCATCGGCATCGTAGCTTGTCGATTTACAAACTTTGTAGCCTTTCAAAAAATCGGCAATGTCTCGTGACACTTCCTCTTGTTTATCGAGTTCGTTGGCGATCACTGCAGAAACGGCTGATATGCCTGCATTTCCACAAAGGAATGCAATTGATGCGCTTTTATTAGCTTCTTTCGTGTGTGAAGTATCCTTAGATCGCTTTATATAAAATGCAGCATATTCAAGACAAGGGAACAGGTCTCTCAACTCGTCAGATTTACTCAACTTCCAGAACATAAATGCAATTCCTAAAAGAAAAAAAAAATCGTTGATCTGAACCGAAGCACAAAATAAAATATATTTACCAGCATCACCAACATAAATGTCGTCTCGATGTTTGGTGGTACTTTTTTGCGTTTCAGCCAAAATTGTTTGAACATAATTCTTCACCAGTTGAATGAGCTTAACCTTATCGACTAGTGACTGATCGGTACTTCCATGTTTTAAATCAATATAATCTTCGTAAGGATTCTCAAAGAATCTTGAAGTCATCTTCAACAGAACTCAATAACAATTTTCCTATATTTTAACTCGCGTTTGCAATTAGCGGCGAACTCAATATGACGGCTTTTCAACACGACGAATACGCTTTCGAAAACAAAGATAAAACGAAAATTACCCATTATGTTAACATCGCGTTTGTATGGGTCTGCCAACAGATGTCGCCCCACCCGTGATAGTAAACATTTACATCTGATATGTTGGGAAAATTATAGTAAAACTAAATTCTTTTCGGAAATTTGTTCTGAATTCTTATAAGGATAACCGGATTATTTTTGCACAAATGGTGGTCTATCTCTCCCCGCAAATGAATTCATAGTTTTTGAGAATTTGATTACCATACTAAGCAATCTGCTTTACTGTCCAGAAGGGGGGGAAATTAAGAGTTTTGTCATCGGTTAATTGAAAGGAATCCTTTTATGTATTTATTTTACTCTTTACATGCGTTTTGTTGCCGCGCGAATTTAAAATGTTACATAGCTTACATGAAACAAAAAGAACCATAGTTCAGTGCATTAAAGCTGTAGATTCAATAATATTGAATATGAAATGAAACATTGCATATAATGAGCTGGCTCAAATGTTTGAGGTGGTCGTGATGGGAGAGTACCATCAACGTGTATAACTAAACAACGAATTTTATTCATTTTTTTTTTTTCATATTTTTCTGACAGTTTAACTGTTGGTTTAACCCTCTTTACTTAGATTTGATCTATTTCCGTCACAAGCAACATGCGCTACACCAGGATTACGGGTTCGAAGGATTTGTTCGAGTTCAAAAAGGTGATCATCTTCCTGACCTGGGTACAATTGTCGCATAGCCTCTGCTAGTTTGTAAACGTATTCTACATTTTTACCACTTTCGCCAGTCGCACCCAAAATTTGCGTCGCTATTTGATCTAGACTATCATGCTGCCCAGCAAATGATGGATTTTCATGCGTAGCTACATACAGCAGAATGTCCTTCGAATCGTTCGATTGTGATTCGCTGGAGGGGTGTGGATAGAACTTCACTTGATTCCGCTCGTATCCATTTTTTTCTCGGTGGTCTAGATGTTCCAATACATCATTCGTATTATTCCGAGCAATCCGATATCCCATGCCCCAAACTCTTGATTCCGGGTCATCCGAATGAACAAGTGTTACGACACGGCCGGGCTATCAAGTATCAATCATGTAGTAGCACTTATTTTCTTTTGATTTACAACCATACCTTCTCACGAGTGCCTCTATGGTCTATACTGTTTTGGAAAAACCGTCTTATGTATCCTTTAATGTAGCCAGTCCGTTTTTCCTCATAGGGAAAGTCTGCTTTCCAAACTAGAGATCCATATCCGAAAATCCACGTTTCTTCTTCATCGTTGATTGGGAGAATATCACAGCTGAGGGGCAATTTGTTACTCATTTTGTAATGAATAGTTTGATATTTTTTAATACTGGTAATAAAATTTAATTTGAAATTTGCAATTAAACCTAAACCACCTGAAGTTTTACTTATCATCGAAACCAGCGAATAAGGCGAGATGGACCAAGTTGGTCTTAGCCGTCTGTGAAGGCAAACACAAAGGAAAAAAAACCCAGCGAATAAAATGACAGAAGAAACATATGTTTGCTTTGATTGTATTAGTGAACACATGAACAAAACAATGATCTTCTTCTTTTTTGAGATAGCGAGATCATGGTTGATTCATGTTGCCAAGTGTGGTCGAATCATGAAGCGTTAGAATTACACCATTCTTTCTATTGATCGATGTTAATAGATAGAGTTAATCAAAGGTGATATGAGCCTGTGCACGCTATAAATTATGTTTGGCGTAATAAATGAGCAAATTTTTCGATAATCTTTAGAGTCGGTACTCATTATAAAGGATTATGTACTGTTGTGTTATGTTATATTCTTGTAAATAATTGGATCTACACACTTAAATTCGATTTTGCTGTTCGGTAAAAAAATTGACGAAACATTTCGGTAAACAGAACATCTTACTGATTTTTCGGTAGACATAAAAAATGTTACCGTAATTTTGTAACACTTTACCGAACGATCTGTAATGCTGAATTTTATTTACCGTATACGGTAGAAAAAAATACAATCCATACGGTAAAAACAAACAATCACTGAATACGGTAAGAACTTTACCGAAAAAAACGTAAAACGAACTCTGAATCACCGAAGCCCGGTAAAGTACTATTAACTGTCAAACTGTCAGCCATTTTCTATGAAGTCTCGTGGTTCCAGTGATCGGTTGTCCAGAAGGTGGTTTGGATATTGATTAATTTTAATTATTCCATGTATGTATGTAGAAAATAAACCAGCGTTAATTAGAGCTTTCATCCGGCTAGCTATAAACATTTCAAATGTGCTGATTACACGCTAAACAATCAATAGGTTCGATGTAAAAAGGGATTTTTATTCTAAATGATACACATGCAAAATATATTTGCTGCATTGTATCCATCTACAGCACAGAGAACAGACGTTCATCTTCGGTCTGCTACTTGTGTAAAACTTTAAACCGACATTTCAAATGTATGTCGTTATGCTCCTGGTAGGCGGCGCTGCAGTTGTGCGATAACTGTCATGTAAATGTTGACCAACAAAAAGCCTAGCACATAACCTGAAACATTTTGTTTGTTTTTCTCTGCAGTTGTTTCTTATACCAGCTGCCCATACTAACTTTTACACAGGTTTTTTAAGAGAAGGTATATGGACATGAATGTCTGTTCTCTGTGTCTACAGGTAGAAGACAACTTCACTGACCAGCATCCGATGCAGCCGACACTCATCGTTCGTAGTATTTCGTTGACTGCGCCATATGCTGGAAAGACCTCACAGTCCCGGTCGTAATAACAACAAATATACACACTTACACACTTAGAAAAGTTTACAGTATTCGGTAATTTTTTACCGAACTTTCAACAGCTGAACGTTCGGTAATCCGATTTACCGGATTTTGGCGAAATTTTACAGTATTCCGGTAAAAAAATTACCGGAACTTGTCAAATTTTAACGAAATCCGTTAAATCGGATTACCGAACGTTCAGCTGTTGAAAGTTCGGTAAAAAATTACCGAATTCTGTAAAATTTTCTAAGTGTGTAAATTCGATTTTGCTGTTCGGTAAAAAAATTGACGAAACACTTCGGTAAACATAACATCTTACCGATTTTTCGGTAAACATAAAAAATGTTACCGTAATTTTGTAACACTTTACCGAACGATATGTAATGTTGAATTTTATTTACCGTATACGGTAGAAAAAAATACAATCCATACGGTAAAAACAAACAAACACTGAATACGGTAAGAACTTTACCGAACAAAACGTAAAACGAACTCTGAATCACCGAAGCCCGGTAAAGTATTATTAACTGTCAAACTGTCAGCCATTTTCTATGAAGCCTCGTGGTTCCAGTGATCGGTTGTCCAGAAGGTGGTTTGGATATTGATAAAATAAAATTATTCCATGTAAGTATGTATAAAATAAACCAGCGTTAATTGGAGCTATCATCCGGCTAGCTATAAATATTTCAAATGTGCTGATTACACGCTAAACAATCAATAGGTTCGATGTGAAAAGGGATTATTGTTCTAAATGATACACATGCAAAATATATGTGCTGCATTGTATCCATCTACAGGTAGAACACAACTTCACTGACCAGCATCCGATGCAGCCGACACTCATCGTTCGTAGTATTTCGTTGGCTGCGCCATATGCTGGAAAGACCTCACAGTCCTGGTCTGAATAACAACAAATATAGTTTTGTTTAATATATTCAATTAACCAATAACATCCGAATATTTTGGTGTTTAATGATAAAAACAAAAACAAAATACCGAAACGGTTCGGTACCAGACTACACAAATTACCGAACTGTACGTTAATTTTTGACAGATCATCAAATCTTCCATTACCGAACTGTACAGTAGTTTTTGACAGTTCATCAAAAAATTTGAGTACCGAACGTTCGGTAATTGATTTACTTACCAAACAGATTACCGAACGTTCAGCTGTTGAAAGTTCGGTAAAAAATTACCGAATACTGTAAAATTTTCTAAGTGTGTACAATGTGCAGATTTTTGGCAAATGAAATGTGTTCCTCTTTGACGCCGAATGTATCGCATTTATCGTCTCTAAGAGCATCATTAACGGTGGTCAACAGTAGCGCTGCTATTTCAGAAGCGCTGCAGCGCTCTCATTTTAGTTTAGCCACCCTTCTCCACATCGGTCGTTGCTATAGCGGTGATCAATTTAGTTACCCTATTCCGTACCGGTAGAAAAGTACACAGAGAGGAATTTGATAGTCAATTTTACCATTATTGAGGGTTATGATGACTATTGCAGTATAGTGATTTTGAACCGACTATGATCATGGTCAAAACGACCATTAAAAATAGTTGATCCAACATTTGCCATAATGTCGGAATAGTCCTTGTTACCATGATCATAGTCAAAAATGCCATGAACGTGATGAATTCGACCATTTTCATAATTATTGTAATCATTATATGCGATAGTCATCTTGACCATGATTTAATTGTCGGTACAACGATGAAATTTTTCTCAGAGTAGAAGTAAACATTTTGACAACATTGGTTCTTGAACGTCATCAACATCGTCGCCTTTAAGTGAAAGTCGAAAAGAAGAAATGGAGAAGTTTTCTGTGTTATTCTCAAATTCCAGTGACGATGAACTTGAATTGGTTAGCCAGATGCTGGTCCAGACTCACGCAATGCTACTTGAAACGGAATGCATTCGTGAAAACGAGGGAAGAGACACGAGACGACCTGGTAGACGACTATTTTTCGGATAACCCTACCTACAGTGAGGACCGATTTCGAAGACGTTTCCGGATGAGTCGAAACTTGTTCCTGCGCATCGTGAGAGACGTACAGGCTGCAAATGCCTATTTCGTGCAACGAGCTGATGCTACCGGTAAGCTAGGGCTAACGACATTCCAAAAGTGCACTACGGCGATTCGTCAGTTAGCCTACGGCTCGCCCGCAGACGCGATCGACGAATACGGTCGAATTTCAGAGTCAACAGCGGAATCTGCATGTTGGAGTTCTGCCACACCATTGGTTAGGTGTGCACACTACTTGATCCCCAAACCACGACGACGTAAAACGGCTGTTGAATGAAGGCAAGAGACGAGGATTCCCAGGGATGTTGGGTTTGTTGGACTGCTGCCACTGGTAATGGGAAAACTGCCCCACTGCTTGGGCTGGCCAGTACAAGGGGAAGGACAAAAAGCCCATCATTGTATTGGAAGCAGTGCCGTCGTATGACCTATGGATATGGCACGCCTTCTTTGGCATGCCAGGGTTTTCAAACGACATCAATGTGTTGGAGCGTTCACCGTTATTTTCAGACCTCTACGGTGGCAAAAAATTTTGCATTCTAATTTTCGTACAAAACCTTAAGGCTCAAATCGCATTGATGCATTTTCGAAAAATTCTAAACCATTTTTCTCCGACGCATCATTTTAGAAGGCTTTTCTTGAACGGTACGAGCAAGCACACAAGACAGCAGCTCATTACCAATTGCAAGCTCTCTCTCAAACCCCCCCCCCCCCCCCATACACACACACCACTCTCTCTCTCTCTCTCTCCCCCCTACCCCTTCCCCCCTCTCCACACCCTCTCTCTCTCTCTCTCTCTCTCTCTCTCTCTCACACACACACACACACACTTGGAAAAACTCCGCTTGTCTTGGGTCAAAATTGCCAAATTCCATCACTCAGGGATCTGCGACACCAATGTGCACCTACGGCACCAAGTTTCAGGCTAGAACACCGTCAAACTATTATTTTTCACCGATAGCGCTCCGACATCAAGATATATATTCCTGGTGCAGTTGAAAACCAGAATATAGCAGTCGCGCCAATCGATTTTACTCCCGTTCTATGAATTCGAACAGTGGCGCATCTAATGCGCTGTATAGCGCATCAGATGCGCCATATAGCGCACTAGATGCGCCCTTGTTTGGACTTATGGAACGGGAGTAAAATCGATTGGCGCGACTGCTATATTCCGGTTTTCAACTGCACCAGGAATATAGTCATTTTTATTTTTCACGTCGCACGAAATAAATGCACGATAAAAAAAACACAACAAACCGGTGACTACCCCCCCCCCCCCCCGCACCCCCCCCCCCCCCCCCGCGGACCCCAAAAATTTTTTTTTTTTTTCCCTTATTAAATTTTAATATTTTTTATTATATTATTAAATTTTTTTTTTTAAAAAAAAAAACCTAAAAAAAAAAAAAAAATAATATAAAAAATGAGACACCCCCCCCCAACAAAAAACCCCCACAAACAACCGCCCCCCCCCTTTTTTTTCACCACAATTATTACCAACCACTGGTCTTACCATTCCCTTGTATAAAAGGCTAGAATCAGGTGGGTGGATCGATACCCAAGTAACAAATTCAATTTTAAGGTGCACTTGAAGAAGTTTTCAAGACTCATTTGATAAAACCACGCATAAAACTAGATATTCTACATAACATCGATAAAACAGCCATAAAACCCTCATAAGTTCAAAAAGGCCCATACTACAGGAGGTTCTCAAGACTATTTCCCAAGGTTCGCTTAAAACTTGATAGTTTTATCGGTACATACTTGTAATGACATTCAAGACATGCTTAAAACTATGATAAAACTACCACAAGTTTTGATAGTTTTATGATTTTCCTCTTTAAGAACACTTCCAGTCCGTCACAAATGTGTTTCGAAGATTCCATTTTTCGATACGTTCTGCTGAATGGGGACTTTTTTTTTTGGTTATAGTTGAGTGGAAGCTATTAAAGAAAAAATATCGATATGCATATGATATTTCGTTTCCAAAGTGCATACGCATGTAAATTAATTGTAAAATTGACCATAAATGCATGTGTTTTTTGCCTGCAATTGATACATTTTTCATGCGACATTCAGTTTATTGGTGTTTTATAACATAACCCCCCTTTAAAAAAAAAAAAAAAATTAAAAATCAAACAATAAAAAAAAAAAATATAAATCATCCCCCCTTTTCAAAATTTAAACCACCTTTTTAAAAAAATTCAAAACCCCCCCGGACCCACAAACCCCCCCCTTTTTTCAATGGTTTTATCTAAAACTACCATAAAACGCAAATTAAACTAATATTTCTTGAACAAGACTAACAAGTTTGGGAAACTAGGAGAATTTAAAATTAACACTTCATATGATCACTTTAACAAAAATAAAAATAAAATATTGAAGCACTTTTTCAAAATTATCACTAGTAAACGCGAGCAAATTCCTTTAAATTCCACTATAGGAAGCTTCTCTTTTGACAGATAGGCCTATTTCGTCTGCGACTTACAGACTTCTTCAGTGTCGAGTGCTCGACTTGAAGGGAACATCACAGTAGGTCTAGTATTTATAGTAGGTTTGTTGATACCTGAATGTATGAGGTAGAGTGTGTGAGGGGGTATACTGAGTGTGTTTATGTGTGTACCTCAAAGGTTGTTTGGTACCGCAAAGGTTGTGTGTTGAAATGAAAGGATATTAATTCCTACTTCATTTGAAGGTAGTCAAATTGGCGTTGTGTTGTTTTTGTGATGTTGGTAGAAATTTAAACAGCCACGAATATCCGTTTCCTTGATCTTTGTTAAGCAATTTTTTGGAATTTTGTTTGTGGATTGCTATGCTTTCCGCTACATTTAGTTTCCAAGGGTTTGTGATATGCCTTAAAATTTGTATGTTATTTAAGTTTAAAAAATGTTCTTCGTTGAATATATGTTCAGCTACTTTTGATTTAAAATGGTGTATGATCCCTTTTTCGGTGTCTTTGTTTGCTTTAGTGACTTCTGCAATATGTTCTTTGAAACGAATATTGAGATTACGTTTAGTTTGTCCAATGTAAACTTTTCCGCAATGGTCACAAGTTATTTTGTAGACCCCGGATTTGCTAAGACTCTCAATGGGGTCTTTAGCAGAACCTAAGAGAGTTTTAAGCTGATTATTTTTACTAGTAAAAACTATTTCAAAACCAAAATTCCGTAGGATTGGTCGTAATTGTGTAGTGTGGCTGTCGTGTGTCATTGCTATTCTTTTAAGTTGGGGTTGTGTTTCTGTTAGTGTGGTGAGGGATTATTTGTATTGTTTTTGTGTTTTTTTGTTGATTACGTTTTGTATTAGTCTTCGGGAGTAACCATTTAAGTGTGCTGTGTCAAAAATGTATTCGAGTTCTTTAGTTATGCCGTTTGGACTTAGTGGTAATGTCTGTATTCTGTGAATCATGTGATTAAATGATGCTATTTTGTGTTGGTATGAATGATTAGACGTATGTGGTATTGTACGTTGTGTATTTGTTGGTTTTCTGTAAATTTCAAATGAGAGTTTAGATTGTTCTTTTACTACAAGCAAGTCTAAGAATGGTAATTTATTGTCATTTTCAATTTCATAAGTGAATTCAATGTTTTTATGTGAGTTGTTTAAAGTGTTAAGGGTGAGGGGTAGGAGATCTTTCTTTAAAATGCAAAACACATCATCAACGTATCTACACCAAACTGTAGGTAG
This sequence comes from Aedes koreicus, assembly GCA_024533555.2. Taxonomy (NCBI): domain Eukaryota; kingdom Metazoa; phylum Arthropoda; class Insecta; order Diptera; family Culicidae; genus Aedes; species Aedes koreicus. The sequence goes on along the minus strand of JAHHFK020004790.1, from coordinate 48,631 downwards.
TTGATTCGTATCTTGTAATTGTTTTTCGAAATTTGCCATAAATATTTCGCTCAGAAAAGGGGAAAGGGGTTACCCATAGGGGCGCCTTTTAATTGTTTATAATGTTCGTTCTGAAAGAAAAATAATTTCTTCCATGCAAAGATGTGTAAGTTTTATGTATGAACGTACTTTTTCTTCCATGCCATGTCGTCATTTTGAAAGAGTAACCAAAATTCTCTAATAAGTTTAATCATTCTTAACACAAAAACATCATAATCACAGACAAAAACAACAACAACAAACGATAACTAAAGAACTCGAATACAATTACAAGACACAAATCTCCCAGACTAATACAAAACGTAATCAACAAAAAAAAAAAAGCAATGACACAGAATACCACACTACACAATTACGACCAATCCTACGGAATTTTGGTTTTGAAATAGTTTTTACTAGTAAAAATAATCAGCTTAAAACTCTCTTAGGTTCTGCTAAAGACCCCATTGAGAGTCTTAGCAAATCCGGGGTCTACAAAATAACTTGTGACCATTGCGGAAAAGTTTACATTGGACAAACTAAACGTAATCTCAATATTCGTTTCAAAGAACATATTGCAGAAGTCACTAAAGCAAACAAAGACACCGAAAAAGGGATCATACACCATTTTAAATCAAAAGTAGCTGAACATATATTCAACGAAGAACATTTTTTAAACTTAAATAACATACAAATTTTAAGGCATATCACAAACCCTTGGAAACTAAATGTAGCGGAAAGCATAGCAATCCACAAACAAAATTCCAAAAAATTGCTTAACAAAGATCAAGGAAACGGATATTCGTGGCTGTTTAAATTTCTACCAACATCACAAAAACAACACAACGCCAATTTGACTACCTTCAAACGAAGTAGGAATTAATATCCTTTCATTTCAACACACAACCTTTGCGGTACCAAACAACCTTTGAGGTACACACATAAACACACTCAGTATACCCCCTCACACACTCTACCTCATACATTCAGGTATCAACAAACCTACTATAAATACTAGACCTACTGTGATGTTCCCTTCAAGTCGAGCACTCGACACTGAAGAAGTCTGTAAGTCGCAGACGAAATAGGCCTATCTGTCAAAAGAGAAGCTTCCTATAGTGGAATTTAAAGGAATTTGCTCGCGTTTACTAGTGATAATTTTGAAAAAGTGCTTCAATATTTTATTTTTATTTTTGTTAAAGTGATCATATGAAGTGTTAATTTTAAATTCTCCTAGTTTCCCAAACACAATAGTTCTGCTAATACGCTCAAAAAGTTTTTTTAAATAGTGTTTTAAAAAAAAAAAAGTGGAAGACTAACAAGATTTTATGAGGAGCGAGATAAGTTCTTCTTCTATCCTTGAAAAAGATGAGTTACGCTTGAATAAAACTTGTTTGAATTGCTCAAGGTAAACAAGTATTTCGTAAGATAGCCATAAAACCAGTGTAGAGATGGCACATCATAAACAAAGAAAATGTGAACGTCTAAATCAAAAGTGCCTATGAATAATTGTTGTTCTTAGTCATAATTACAGCTTATAATTTATAGTTTTTACTCACCAGCGTAAGTCGATAAGAACAATAAAAAAAATCTCTAACTTGAACATGCTATCAATGTTTTTGGGAAGAATAACAGATATTAATATTGCGTCGACGGCTGAATCATCAGTTGAGCGAAAAAATATATTTCTCTTGTTCTATACGCTAAACCTCACGTCGGAAGAAGTGCGATGTGTAATGGATCACTGAGCGATTCCAGCGCACTACTTCCGACTTTAGATTTAACGTATAGATCATGAGAAAAATCGATTTTCGATCAGATGATGTACCAATTTTTACTTGTAACGAGTATAATTATTGTGTAGCCTATTGGGAACTTAAATGCACAACTCGGAAGAATTTAACATTAACATAACATTTTACTATCGTAGTGCACGTTAAAACTTACGTCGAAAGTACTGCGCTGTATTTCCACGGTGGTGCGCCATGCAACGCACTACCTGGGACGTTAGGTGTAACTTGCACAACTGGCATTATCTGGCAATTACCACGAGTTATGCAATTCGGTTTTCAACTGGCGACACATTGCACCATTTAATTTGATTCGTTACAAAAAATAGGACGCATAACGCATAGACCCTTCTGATAAGTTAGTCGCAGTAAGCTGCAATTCCAATGAAATCCTGCAATGACCAAAAAACATTTGTCGTTGGTGGATGAGATGAAAGAGTATTCAATATATTGGATTGAATTTTAGCTTGAACGATCGACTATTTTATAATTTCTTCCATCTATGGGCGTCCATTGTGACAGTTTGTTTATTTTTCACATAATGTTCTTTCTCAAGAGTATGTGCTCTTATTCAAAATCAAATGATTCTAAGAGCGTTTTATGGCAGCATTTTCAAGATACATTCATCTTAAAGAAGAATTGTTGAGTGTACGACGATCTTGCCACCCTATATACACATCTTGTTTATGCGCTACTGCATGCGAGTGTGGTAGCAGCGTAGTATAGTAAGTTTCAGCTATATGCTGTGTGTGTGCGGTGTGTACCGCCATTGCTTCATTCGTGAGTAAGTACTCGAAGTGAGAACATTCATTCAATAAAGCAATTATTATTTTGTTTGGTTAACATTTAAAACTTGGCCTTTCATTCCACTGGAACCTCAGTCCAATAGGTTATGGGCCCAGATATCGTTGAAAGTGCGTGAGTTTTGTTGTTTTCGGCGCGGAAGTGTATTTTTTTCTTCTCACCGGTTAAAGACGTTTTTGTTTTTTCGGATCCGAACTTTGAAAGTGAACCGGGTGTGCTTGTGGAAAACAAGATGGCGGACACAAAAGTGACGATCGAGAAATTGTGCGACGGAAATTACGCGGTGTGGAAGTTCAAAATGCGGTGGACCTCAAATGATGAGAAGGCGCAAGCGGTCATCGGTCTGGCATTGGAGGACACGCAGCTGATCCATGTTATCGAGAAGAAGACGGCGAAGGAGATGTGGGATGCGCTGAAGGATTACCACGAGCGTGCATCACTCTCCAGCATAATCCATGTGGTGCGCCAATTAATTACCATCCGAATGCACGAAAATGGCAGCATGTCGGAACATTTGAAGGAGATGGCTGCTCTTCGGCTCCGGTTAGTGGCGCTAGGGGAAGAAGTGAAGGACAACTGGTTTGTTGCCTTGATGTTGTCCAGTATTCCTAGATCGTACGATGGGTTGATCGTGGCACTGGAAAGTCGGTCAGATGCAGACCTCACAGTGGACTTTGTGAAGGGAAAACTTCTTGACGAGGGTCGACGTCGTGCTAACGGTGCTAGTGATAGTGTTGGTGAAAAAGCACTAGTGATGAACACCGTCAAACCGAAATGTTCAAGTAAGTCCAACGTGAAGAAAGAACAGTTGTGTCATTACTGCAAGAAGGAAGGACATTTTCGGCGGGACTGCCGGAAATTGGCTCAGGACAAGCGTGAGAAAGATAAGTCGGATGGTCAGAATGCGAGTATGGCCATCAAATCTACTGCTGAATTTGAAGTGTGTTTGGCGGCTGGTGTTACCGGTGGTACTGGTTTCTGGTACCTGGATTCTGGTGCAACGGCTCACATGACAAGCGACGCGTCGTTGTTGGATGGTGTGGATAAATCCAAATCAACGATGGTTTGTCTGGCGGACGGAAATTCCATTAAATCAGCAGGAAGCGGTATCGGTAAGCTAATCTCTTTCAACAAGGACGGAATCCGAACGAATGTGAAGCTTGACAACGTCTTACACGTCCCATCTCTAGCTGGTAACCTGCTGTCGGTGAGTAGAATCACAGATTTGGGGTTTCGGGTACTGTTTTGTGAATCAGAGTGCTATATCCTGAAAGGAGAAGAAACGGTGCTAGTTGGGCAGCGCAAAGGAGGGCTGTACCACTTGAAGCAAACTCCGGAGAAGGCGTTTCTGGTCGATCCGAAACATGCAGATTTGTGTCGTCATCTGTGGCATCGTCGTTTCGGACATCGTGACGTGCAGGCTGTGGACAAAATAGTGCATGAAGACCTGTGATACGGGTTGAAAGTGAAACCTTGCGAGGTTCATTCTGTGTGTGGTCCGTGTTGTGAAGGGAAGATGGCTCGAGCATCTTTCCCGAAAGTGTCGGACAGTAAATCTAGCGCGGTGGGTGATCTTGTGCACACAGACTTGGGCGGTCCGATGGAAGAAGAAACTCCGAGCGGCAATCGGTTTTACATCGTGTTGGTGGACGACTATAGTCGTTACACGGTAGTACATTTATTGCAACGGAAATTGGACGCTGAGGAGAAGATTCGGGACTTTTGTAATGTGGTGCGGAATCAGTTCGGGCACTATCCCAAGAAGATCCGTTCTGACGGTGGTGGTGAGTACACGGGCGGCTCGTTAAGGAAGTTTTTTGCGGAATGTGGAATAATTCACGAGCTGACGGCTCCGTATTCACCACAGCAAAACGGTGTGGCCGAGCGGAAGAACCGCTATCTTGTTGAGATGCTGCGGTGTATGCTTTTGGATTCACGGTTGAGTAAAAAGTACTGGGGCGAAGCGATTTGCACTGCGAACTACTTGCAGAATCGTTTGCCATCGTCTGCGGTATGCAAGACACCGTACGAGCTCTGGTATAGCAAGAAACCTTCTTATGGTCATCTGCGGATCTTCGGATCGGCAGCGTGCGTACATATTCCCAAAGAAAAGCGGCGCAAGCTGGACCTCAAGGCGGAGAAGTTGGTGTTCGTAGGATATGCGGACGGTCGTAAGGCGTATCTTTTCTTGAACCCTAAAACGGATATGATTCTCACCCCCCCCCCACACCCCCCCCACCCCCCCCCCCCACCCACCCCCCCCCCCCACCCCAACCCCCCCCAACCCCCCCCCCCCCCCCCCCCCTCCCTTTTTCTTCCACCCCGCCCACCACCAGGCCCCCCCCAAATTTCCCCCCACCGACCAGAGGCAAACCTCAAAAAAAACGAAGGGCAATTCGCGGTTAAATCCTACGGCAGAATGGGACGTGGGAGCCAGTGCTGAGCTCCATCACGGTACTGACAGCGTTAGAATTGACAAATGAGATTCTTGCAAATAACAATCAAAGCAACAGAAGAGCCTCTCTTTCTCTTGAACTTCTCATCAACATGAAATAACAACGGAGAGATATTTTTCTCTCGCGATCCTCACCCTTTTTTTATATCTTGTACAAAGGTTATGTGTTACGATCATATCGCCAAGAATAAATAAACCGTCATGGAAATTGACCATCATTTTACTTCTCTAGTACAAAGATGGTCATGATGGTCATCGCTAGTACCGATGCTTCCGCCGTCAAAACCAGCAGACATCACCCCGTCAGTGGCGATGTGTCCGCATCTTAAGCTTCACGATTTAGTTAATTGAATGTTCAGTTATGTTAAACCTTTTTGAATATCAAGGCTTAAATTCCTATTTTCATAGGTACGACCGAATGCTAAAACAAGTTGAACTAGAGTTTGTTTTCGCTAAATTTCTCTTGAATTAGTCGATTTTGGGCTGCGTCAGTGTCAGCGTCCAAATTGGCAAATAGTTGTCAAAATAATTTTTTTCGTGATTTTTACGAAGAAGCGTAATAATGTGCATAACTGTTATCATAATAATGTTTATTATCCTTCTTAAGATGTTGGGGCAATTCTGACCCATGGCGCAACTTCAATGTACGCTATCTTTTTTTTATTTTCAAACCAATCGGGCTGAAATTTTCGACTCTTAATATTTCACGGAACTCCTTATTTTTGCATAAAATTTTTTTTTTTTTTTTAAATCAGTTTAATATGGTTGTACAAATGAAGTGACACATGAGACATCAGGGTCAATATTGACCCGGATTTTAACCCTTTGTAGAATTTCGAAATTTAGAGTTTTAATGTTTATGCACCCTTTGAAAAGTTATGGTCTCAAAAATGCATTGAAACAAAAAAAAACTGGTTCTGATAACATTGTTCACCGGGAATCTACTACACAGGGAGTTTTAGTTTGGCTGTGTTAACGGTAATGCATATAAATGCATATAATTTTCACGAAAAACATTTTTGCTGTACTCTATGCACTTAGTTTTTTTTTTTTCGCCGAGAATCCAACAGCCGATCATTTCAGCATTTCAATTGACTGAGATTCGGTAAATAAGTAACCGAGATTCGGCTAACAAATTAAAGTTTTACCGATACTCAGCTAACAAACAAACATTAAACAGGGATATCAGCAAAAGTAACTGCTGAGTTGATCGGCTGTTGGACATTTTGACGAGGTAAATGCCAAAAGGTATGCCAAAAAGTAGATATATAATCCAGACCGTGTGCAGACAATAAAAACCCTTTCAATTACAACATGGCATACATTGACTATATGTGTTAATGTAGAGGTTATATGGTGAAAACGCGATTAAACTATTTGTTAACAATAAAATAATATGTGATAATATATCTTACATTCAGAATCTAGTTTTGACTGTATAGCAAATTGTTTTTCATTATGCGAGTACTGAACAACTTTGCCGCAGACGGCTACTCTCTAGAGCTTCATTTGACAAAAATATACTGCAGCGCCATCTCTGCGGCAAAATAGTTACAAAAAACGACATATTACCTAACGAAAAACTTTGCCCAAGACGGCAAATCTCTAGCGCTTCATTTGACAAAGATATGTCAGCGCAATCTCTGCGACATGATCTGGAACTAATATGATAATGTCAAAAGACGAAAAATAAAATACTGAGAAACTTTGTTGAAGACGGCAATTCTCTACCAATAGTCTGAAATGTTTTGTATGCAATTCCGTTCACACATCGAAATCAAAACCTCCTTCCATTTGTAGCAGATTCTCGGTGACCAGGTGACTGGAACCAGGTTTTTTTTCACCACCAATGCATTTTTGAGATCATAACCTTTCAAATGGGGTAGAAACATTGTCTAGGTTGAAGTTTCATAATTCTAGAAAGGGTTGAAATCCGGGTTAATATTGACCCTAATGTCAGTTTTTTTTTAATACCCGAGGAAGGTTAATTAAATGAAAACATAAAAAAAAGTATTTTTAATATACATAGAGATTAACACCTATTTACTGAAAATAATATGTCTTGCACATCGTTCTTAAAGATAATTCGTGAGTGATTGATTTTTTTTACTCCCTTCGTATCACATTCTCGGGCAGTCATGAAGGCTTTTGTCACAAATGGTCGATGAGATCAACCTGTTTTTGAGTGACATAGTATTTGACCATCATTCGTGAGTTGTGATCATCATGAGAAAACGATGGTCATAGTCTTATAACCGTCATGAAAATGTACAGCACTGGGGCCCCCCCCCCCCCAACACCCTGCCCCCCCCCCACAAAAAAAAAAACCCCCCGGCGAAACAACACACAAAACAACCCGCCCCCCCCCCCCCAGAGATATTCAAAAAAAAAGAGGGAGGACAAAAAAGATTTTTCCCCCCGGTTCCACCCCCACAACACCCCGGGTACTTTAGCCCTTTCCAGCAAGAAGGGAAAGACGTTAAAACACTTTGATGGGAAAACGGCCCACTTTTACGGCGATTTGAACGAGGATACGCAGTGAAAGGGAAGGAAGACATGGTGTGTCGTTTGCGGAAAAGTATTTACGGACTCAAACAGTCCGCCCGATGTTGGAATCAACGATTGCACGGTGTGCTTCTGGAGATGGGCTTCAAGCAAAGTGACACTGATCCGTATACAATGTATACAATGATGGTACATGGGAAACGTGTCTACTTGATAGTGTATGTGGATGACATTTTGGTCGGTTGTGAGGATGAAGCGAAGATCGAATCAGTGTACAAGGTACTGAAGCAGTATTTCGAGATCACCAATCTGGGAGAGCTCAGTTGCTTTTTGGGGTTCGAGATCGGGAACGAGAATGGAAGATACAGTGTTTCGGTGCAAGGATACATTGATCGTGTTGCGGAGAAGTTTGGACTCCGTGATGCGAAGCGGGCGAAGACGCCAATGGAAGAAGGTTTTCCGAGCACGAAGGATAAGAGTCCTCTGCTGGATGATGGGACGGACTATCAGAGTCTCATTGGAGCGCTTCTCTACATTTCCGTGTGTGCTAGGCCGGATGTAGCAGCGAGCGTGGCGATATTGGGCAGGAAAGTGAGAATGGATGGAATCGGAGCGAAGCTAGTCAAGAGCTGATTTGGCTTCGAGACTTGTTGATGGACATGGGCGAACAGCTGAGCGATCCTGTCAAGGTAATGGAGGATAACCAAAGCTGTATCCAGTTCATCTCTTCAGAGCGGAAGAATCGTCGGTCCAAGCACATCGAGGTGCGGGGACATTACGTTAAGCAACTGTGCGAGGACGGTAGCATGGAGCTGCAATACTGTCCTACTGAAGACATGGTGGCTGATGTGCTCACTAAGCCGGTGGGTACAGTCAAGCAAATGAAGTTTGCTCGGATGCTGGGATTGTCGTCAAAGGATGGCAATGTTCGTTGAGGAGGAGTGTTGAGTGTACAACGATCTTGCCACCCTATATACCTTTTTTTTTTTCCCCTACCCCCCCCCGTGTGGGAGCAGCGGAAGAAAAGAAATTTTCACCTTTTTGTTGTTTGTGGGGGGTTTGACCCCCCTTTCCTTCATTCTTAGTAAAGACCCGAAGTGAGAACATTCATTCAATAAAGCAATTATTATTTTGTTTGGTTAACATTTAAAACTTGGCCTTTCATTCCACTGGAACCTCAGTCCAATAAGAATGTCATAAAACTTTTTCAAAACTTTTATCAGGTTTTATGAAAGTTGCGAAACGATGTCTTGAGAGGGGAATCAAGTAGCTTATAAAACTACTTATAAGATGAATTACACTTATAAATGATGTAGTTTTATGGAGGTTTCTTCAAGTGTTCTTTAATCACTCTTAAGAACTGTTAATCAATTAAAACCGCCTTAACTTGAATTATGGAGAGTGTGAGCTGTTTAGTGGAATACCTGTAACTAGAAAATAAGAAGAATGATTAGTAATTTCCATTTAATTCCAACTACCTTTATTGCTTATCTTGACAGATACGCGTATTTCGTCTACAATGTGCAGACTTCTTCAGTGTCGTGTACTAATACTGGACTGCGAGTATTAGTACACGACACTGAAGAAGTCTGCACATTGTAGACGAAATACGCGTATCTGTCAAGATAAGCAATAAAGGTAGTTGGAATTAAATGGAAATTACTAATCATTCTTCTTATTTTCGCCTTAACTTGGAAAATGCCCTGATAAAACCAGATGATCTCCATAATGCTTTGATAAAACTACCATAAAACACGAATAAAACCAATTTGCATTTAAATTGTTACTTGGGTAGGCTACATCATATATACATATCCATTGGGGTAGAAATAATCTCCTACCAACAATAAGATTGAGCAATTGATGAAAAAGCGAGCTATCTAATGAGGATGAGTCCGCCCTCAATTCACAAACTGTTACCAATGGGAAGTTGGCATTCCCACTATGCCCATCCAGTCTGCTTAAACGGGTGCTCTGATGGTCCCTCCCATTCCCCAATATTAGCATGAAATATTCATATAATTTTGCAAATATTTATATAAGATAAAACACTACCAGCATACGTTCTACTATATATGATCTTCATTTGGCTGATCCTGAAATGAAAGAAATACAACCGCTTTCTGAATAGTACTGGTACAGTCTGAAAAATCTAGTCATTAAAATTTGTTTATCTTTCGAAGTTATTTTAATATTCTTAGAAAAACTTTAATCACACTGTATTTTAATTTTATATTGGGATTGAATCATTTATTCTGTGAGATATTTAGTTTTGCCACAGGCAATCAGACATATCACCTTGAACATTTCATACAGTAAAACCTTTTTGCGCGAACACTACTGCCATATGTTGAGTACAATGTGATGTCTGATAAACTGAACAGCCTTCTTTAGTGTGTAAGTGTCAAACACAAGGTAACAGAACATGCGTTTCACAAGTAGCACTACTATCAACTATCAACCATTTAGCGAGTAAAAAAAGTTCTGGATTAAATTGTTAATATTTAAAATTCTAGCCTACTCTCCAGCTTGGGATCTAGTAATCATCCGCATCCCAAATTGAATATTTTTTGTAATCTGAACTAATCTGACGCCTAGAAAAGAACGCTTCAATTTCCTATCCAGCAGGATTATTTTTATTTTGTGTTTCTTTTTAATTGGTGTAATGTTTGATATGTTGGATACATTTTCCGACTCAATCTCATCGCCTCGCAGTCCAACAACACACAAACAACGAACTAGAGCGCGGTTGACTTGATTTGTTGTGTTTCTACTTGGCATTCAATGTAAGCAAACATGATACGAAAAAAAAAACGGAACACGGAGCGTAATATCAAAACAATGACCCTATGATAGAGGATGTGGCTAACGTGAACACTGTAACTAATATTAACTACATGGAAAGGTCTATTCTAGTGGTTTAAATGGCGTTTCCCAAGCGGGTCCGCCGCGTCCTATTTCTAAAATATGTACATGCTTGTCATCGCCAGTCTTAAGTAACACTTTTCTGAAACTATGTGCGTCATTTCGAACAGTCAGATATTTACCATGACTAAATCATGCATCCTTTTCGATAAGGATGCAATTACATTCAGTCGCAGACAGACGTTTAGGCAAGAACAAAATAATCGATCACTGTTGTAAATTTTTAAATCAAAATACGTTAATAATCGCTTGGTCACTACTACCGGGTAGTTAACTTGGTTGAGGCACAGAGAACAGATATCCAGACTCGAACATTTTTTTCCAATTTACTGTGTAAATTTTTAAAAGCAAACCGTTGGAAAAACAACGCCGCCTCGTCTAGGTTTCACCAAACTAAAATTGACAGATTATCAAATCTCGAGGCGGGCAAGTGGCGCCATCATCATACAATTCACCGAAACTAACGAAAACGAGCTGTAATTTTAAAATCGCAGTAACAGAAATTTACACACGGAGGGCACTCCAGCTTGGATGTCTGTTCTCTGTGGGTGAGGTGCCAACTGATGTGGTGAAGTTGCGGCATCTGCTAACATGTCAAAATATGCCGACGTTCGTCGCACGCCACCCAATATTGCCACGATATTTTGACGTGCAATGAGATGCCACATGGCGGAACATCGATGGGCGTCTCGCAGGGGCCTGGCAACCCTGTCCTAATTACTGGTGTTTGACAGTATGCAACGGGCCTTATTTGAATGAGGCGTCTCGCCTCATCGCTGCAACAAAACTAACAGACGTGATGACGGGGCTGTTGCTATTTGGCGATTTCTTTAAAATTGTCGGTTAAGACATTTTACCCATGCTGAGATTGAAGCTTGAATGACTGTTCAGTTATTACACCATGAGTCAACCAGGTATAATAGTTATTCATTCCATAAAATAAATGAATAAATATCAACATAAGTTTCTCCAAAAATGGAAAGTATTCTTTTAGTCGGTTCTCTCAGATTGAAAATAAGAAGTCAAAAATTGAATCACACCTGGTGTTTGTGCCTTGATATAAACATCCTTCCTACGATGTGGCTGCGAAATAAATGAGAAGAATATGTGATCCTTTCACTACTGGTCAAATTCTTGGTCCCACATGCAGGCCTGAAATATAGGGAAACTGCCCCCATATTAATCTCATTGTTCCTATATTCATCCTACGATGAATCAAACAATTGGGCAGTTAAAGGATCGGTTTCGTTTTCTAATAATGTTTGCTTACGTTAAATAACTACAACAAACATTACTAACTAATCCTGTCACGTGTATATCGTTTTATTTCAAGTAGGGTGAATTACAAAGTGATGAGATTAATATAGGTACATCTTCCCTACCATCGACAAGGTGAAACATTTGACATTTGAGAAAGAGCCCGGAATATAAAGAGGAGAAAAACTGACGTAAATAAACAACTGGTAACCTTCTATTGTAAAAGCTTGCATCTGCCTGGTTGGAACAAGGTTGACACCAGAAAACCGTTTGATCTAATTTTGACGTTTCTCCTCTATGATATTTAGGCTCTTTAGTCTAAATTAAATTTTTCAAACCATGGATTAAGTGTTGCTTTTTTAATTAGGTAGTACTGGAGTTTGCTTTTTTCTGTTGAGAGTATGGTGTATTCATGTTTCCAGTCATGAAATGTTTCTTGTTTTGCTAAATTGAAGGTATCTCCCATTGGAATTTTTGAGTTTATCCACTCTTCTTTTGCTAGTACCTTGTTCGTTATTTGTAATTCTTTTATGTCTTCCCGTGTAATCGCAAACTATTCGTGAATAAATTACCTTTATAATTGACAACTACAAACTCACAATCTCCTGTACAGTTTTGAAAATGTGTGATATTTAACTTTGCTTGAAAACTAATTAATATAAAAAAGTTTTACGAGCGTAATAGTAAAACGATTGTGATCGTACAACTAGGAAAATTAAAATTAACACTTTACTTGATCACTTTCAAAAAAATAAAACAAATAAAAATTGCAGCACTCTTTCAAACTATCACAGCAGCTGAGCATTTTCTGTCAAACTGATTCATTTCGATTTGCTGCGAATTAAAATGAATTCATCAACTCAAGTTGACGGAATCTATGTGAGACACCCTTTGTTCAGCATTGTCTAATAGTTCCTTCCATAAACTGAATACATGAAATTTAAAATATTTCTGGAACTTCCTGGAATTTCTGATGAAAATATGTGTCCAGTACCATATTGGCCACATTTTAGTTCATAATTCTGATGAAGTGTAAGAAAGGTTAAGTCTCACCATCGTTTGATTAATTCGGTTTTTTTTTTGTGCAGATTGATTTTCTTGCTACCGTATGTTCCATGTACATAGTTGAATATTCGGATATAATGTTGTTTCGGCTGAGCTAAAGAGCGTTGTTCATTTTAGTTTATTATCACGTTGGTTCGGAAAATGTATGCATCGGTTATTTTTGTCGTTGTGATTGTTTTGAGAACAAATGGAAACTCTCCTGAAGGTGCGTAAAAAAAACGTTGCCATCGTAATCTCAAGAAGCAACTTCCCGAGTGAATACGCTAGTGTTTACAAAGAATATTAATTCCTATACAAGTTTTTTTGGGTCTAGGTCTAGGGTTGAATTGCTACCTGCAGTTGATCATTTGCCTTAAATTTGACGTATATACACTATAGAGCCATCAGTTTAATGTATCGCCCATCAGAATGCGCTCAACAGATGGCTAAAGTGATTCCGCAACGATGTTTTACTCTGCATAATATAATATTTACAGTATTATGTCTGTTTGTCTATGATAGACCTTCAAGACGTTCAAGACAGTTAGGATATCGAAAGTTGTCAGAGTTCATAAAGAATAATCCGAGCTGTTTGTTAGCTTTGACTATGAAATCCGTGTAATGTAGCTTAATTGTCAAATGTCTGCAGAGCCAAGTGTTATTCCAAAACTTCCAACGTTTTTCACACGCTGCAGATGTTAATTATCGATGGAGTAACTGAAAGTGATTGGTGTTCGATGGAATGTGATGATAGGTAGATTTCCAAAGCGTTTTCTTCAGCTTGCCTGATCGTATCAACCCTACCCCACAGAACGTGTACTCCACGGTTGTCTTCAGATGGTCTACGAATATTTCTTCAAATCCGCTCACTTGTAACTTCCTCCAATTTCAGCTACAATACTTCACAGATTGATGTAGCATGAACAATATAATTGTTAATCCAGTAGAACGATCGGTAGTTTTTTTTTTAAATAATGTAAAATCTAGTGTTTGAGTGATTACGACGGGAGATGAACCAGCCCGAGGCTGAAAATCTCGATAATCCAGAAAAAAAAAAAACTATTCTGCCAGAAGCAGAAACTGGACCCGTGAAGGATCTGAGCGTTTTTTGATTGGCAGCTCACGTTCAACATCTTCTATATCGTCGACAAGCCGGTTCCGGACTCTAGCATGCAGTCTAGAATAATTAATTAAGATAATTAGAAATTTGACAAGCATTTGCTGTCGTAAATCCCTGTACTCTGTACTGTTCTTTGTCACGGTTGACCTTGAAGTATTAAATCGAAGTTTGGAGTCCCAACTATATTGATTGCGTTGAGAAAATAGAATCCGTACAACGCGCCTTCTTACGAATTGCTTTCTTGAGGCCGCTTCGTCTACCCAGGTATGATAATACGGGGTATTCATAAATCACGTAGGCTTTTTTGGTGGTTCTGACTAAATTCTACGCTCCATACAAAATTTTGAAAAAATGTATGGAGAAAAGTCTACGAGGGGGGAGGGGGGTTCTGAGATTTTTTTCAAAACTGAGTCTACGTGGTTTATGAACAGGCCCATATATGCCAGTGGAGTTTTTCGTAGGCTTTGTCTGTTTGGAAAACATGGTTGATTGCTGACACTCTTCAAGATCGTCGAGATTCCCAATCATTATGGAATAAATATAAACGTGGCACCGCGAGATTTACATAACCTCCTGCTCAGTTTACCATTTCGATGCACTAACTACAGCAGACATGGAGTTGTTGCTCTAAATTTTTGTGGGATTTCCTCCAGCAATAATCACAGCCTTAGTTGGGTGGTAATTATGGCTGGCCCACAAATGATACGTTGCGGATGCGTTTGCGTGAATTTGACAGTTTTCCCATAGGTTTTCTGTCAAATTAACGTCAACGGAACGCAAACGTATCTATTGTGGGCAAGCCTTTAGTGCTGGAGGAAATCCCACAAAAATTTAGAGCAACAATTCTCAAAGAATTCAGTTTCCCGTACTATTGTTCATTTAGCCACAACAATGTTCTTCAGCTTCTATCTCTAGTCTATATCTATTTGTATGAACAATTCCTGATACCAATTTAAAAAATACTAGTCACTGCTATCTACTTTTACTACGTACGTGCTTATTGTTTTACTATGTTCTATTGTTCTCAATTCCATTCAATTCCTCCTATCATCCTTCTTGACGGTTAGGTTCGTGGATCAACCGTTGGGATCAGAGAGTCGCGTCCGGTACCGTTTGTTGATAACGCTACGAGGGGTTGTTGTGGCGAACAGAGATGCTTCGACAATTCTCAAAGAATTCATCTTAAAGATGAATAAATCAAATGTATGGCAAACTCGGTCGCGGACCATGCAAAAGGTAAACAATAACCTCACCTCGGGCGATTTCGAAAAGGTATCGAGTTGTTCTTCCGAGAGTTCATTTATTCCGTCGATGGTTGATATTGACGGCGGAGAACAACACGAATGCATCCGATGCAATCGACCAAATAATGCAGAACGGTTCATGGTGCAGTGTTCAAGATGTTACCGCTGGAGCCAGGTCACATGCGCCAACGTCAACACGGAATCGGTGCGTTCAAATAGCTTCACGTGTGGCTGTAAACTGAAGGTTCCAGGACAAGCATCGAGTGTAGCTAGTGGCATTTCGGAGAGCACCAGTGTTCGGAAGATGAGGTTGGATCGAGAACTTCGGCGTCTGGAAGAAGAACAAAAACTTTTGGAGGATCTGGAGAAGAAAAGAATCGAAATGGAGAGAGCTTTGGTCGAGCGACAATTACGGGAGAATTTGGAGCGTGGAAAGCAATTCATTGCGAGGAAGAATGAATTACTGAGCCAGCGTGACGATGATGAAGAGAAAAGTGCTGCTAAGTTCAAGCGGAATTCGCGAACCGGAGAAGTTACCTACGGATGCTGGTATGGCCCTGCGGAGTAGTTGGAATCTGGTAAAACACACTCTGGACAACTTCTGGCGTCGTTGGGTGAGGGAGTATCTGCCAACGATAACTCGCCGGACGAAGTGGTTTCGGGACGTAACACCGATAGAAGAAGGAGCTTTAGTACTCGCAGTCGACGAAAACGTGCGGAATAGGTGGTTACAATAGAACGTAGTAAAACAATAAGCACGTACGTAGTAGGTGGTTACAATAGAACGTAGTAAAACAATGAGCACGTACGTAGTAAAAGTAGATAGCAGTGACTAGTATTTTTTCAATTCCATTCAATTCCTCCCGTCATCCTTCTTGACGGTTGAGGTTCGTGGATCAACCGTTGGGATCAGAGAGTCGCTTCCGGTACCGTTTGTTGATAACGCTACGAGGGGTTGTTGCGGCGAACAGGAGTCAAAACGGGCCTTTGAAGAATGTTGAACAGGATCGTTCCAGTCATTTTGAATTGTCTCGCCCAACATTTTTCGATCTTTTTTCTTCTGTTTCTGCAAGCAATTAATAACCACTGTATGTTTTAAATTATTTGTTGTTTTCATTTTTGAATTAATGCACGATTTTTAGATTAGAAATTAGGCTTGGTTTAGACATAATTGGGTCTTCACAAAATGTCTGTTGATATGTTTTATACAATGGTTCTTTTTATTATGGCAGAAATCGTTTGACTCTAAATCCTTTCTAAAATATTTAGATGTTATTCGAGTTTATTAATAATCTAATTCATTAAACTTTTCATATCGCAATCTATTCAGAAGTTAGCATGAAGTACATGGATCTTCTTTTCTTATAAATATATTTCATTTATTATTTTGCTTACATCTAGTACAAGTCTGGGGGCTAACAAGTGTTTAAAAACTTAAAACAACGGTTATCATTTACGTAAAGATTGCCACATTATGCAGCATTTATTCACTCATATAAATAAAAAAAAATGTGACATCATATGAAAGGTTTTTCTTATTTTGACCAAGTTCATGCTTTAATGGTATTCATCTGAGCATCGTCTCAAAGTTACATCATTTCGAGCGTCAAGTTCATCTGCGGATTTGCTGACCCAATTCCATTCCATTTTCAACCACTTTCCGATCAAAGCGAATTCAAAGGCGAAATTGAACAGCACACATGGAAGCCATGACCAGCTACAGTTTTTAAAGAAATGGAGGGTCCTCCAAATTTAGACAACGCATCGTCGACCAACGTAGACTACAACAACTATTAATACATTTTCTTAAGTGATGAGATTTTTTTTCGCTAGATGGAATGTCGTCTGTAGGCTTGACCTATCACGTCAGCTTATCCGGGGGTCCACATTCGTTCAGGATTTGACAACACTTGTTCCGTGGTGTCTTTGTGTTGTGGGGCCTTACTGAAAACGTAGTCGTAGAAATCAGGCCAGCGTCTTCGAACATAATCTGCCACATCTCTTCATTATCCATTGTGTCGAAATCGGCGATTAAGTGAAATCTAATAATCTAATCTAATCTAATAATTTTTATTTTTGCAAACTGGCATGAAGTTCACAAAGTGACATTTATGAAAAGTGGCAGCAAGCTGGCCTGTCGGAATATGCAACGCTTCTTTGACATTTTTGATGATTGTAATCAATGGTTGGTTCGTTCGTTTAGGTAGTCTGTTTTTTTTGTAGCGTGTTTCATGGTGAAATTAGGGACCTGGCGACCCTATTCTATTTACTAGCGTTGACAGTATGCAACATATCGCGGGTCTTTTTTGAATAAGGCCCATCTGACGTTTGTTATTAAGAATACGAACGCCAGCATTGTTTACAAACAATGAATCTTTTGACGTTTGGTTGTAAGATATGTTAGCTACAGGACAATGACAGCCTGCCAAGTCCCTGGGTGAAATAGAATGGTGTAACGATACAATCACGATTTAATAATATACAATAACAACAAATTTTATTGCCGACCATGAATCTTACTGTCCATGTATCAGACAAATAAAAAATACACATTGTGATTAAAATAGAACTACTCTACACCCCATATGCTAGAATTTTCAACAATTGTGAAACAATTCAATTAATAGTTATTAACTCATATTTGTTCAGAAAAAATGGACCTTTTTTATTGTTAAGATACATAACAACCCCCTTATTCTATTGTTGATATCTCAATTTAGAATAGATTCTATTGTAGAAGCAATAAGTCCCAATTTTATCCCATCGTCGCGAACAATATGATCAACTGTACATACTATTGATTCTATTGTATGGTTACAATACATTTTATTGTAAATCTCTAATACTTTTTTATTAGTTTTGTCTTGCAATCATCCCCTAATAAAATTCAAATGGTTATTTTTCTTAACGACCTATTTAGGGCATCATCCAAACCATTACAGAAATGGTTGGAGGATTTGTAATATCATTCGTTTAAGGTAATTTTTTAACAGGGTTATTATTTCATAATATTTTGAAATTGTTTTTTCAATAGTTGCATTTGTCAGAATTAAAAAAATAATGGAATGGGGGTATATTATTAAATGCTTCATCGAAAAATGTCACATTCCACGTACCCCTAAAATCCCAAATAACACCAGAAACATCTTCTTTGACATGAATATAAGAACGTTGTTATAAAGAAGTCGTGAGGATGAAATACTAAACATGTCTAGCCTTTAAAAAGTTTTGAGGATGTTTTTCTACACATATTCGGTTCAAACGTGGTACCAGGACAGCGAACACATGTTTGTTCTATGTTTGTTCAATCAACTTAAATTTTACTTCTTGAAAACATCGGTGACTGTTTATCATCTTACCACTACGAACTATCTTTACTCACTTTTGAGTAGCCATACTTTTGACTGATTTGAGTCAAACGTACTTAATTTTGGGTTGTTTGTAAATAGCGTGTATGCTAGTTGTTTATAAATATGTTGATAGGTTACATTCAAGATGAACTTTAGACATATTTTTAACATCTTCATACAATAGTGAAATTATTCAGAATAGATTGTGGATCCAATACAGTGACGGCTGAAAATATGTAGGGTACGGGACGGGTTTTAAGCAGTTTAGTCAGCCCCTAAGACATTTGATGAAGCTGTATGTAATCTATAATTAGAACTGCCAATATTTAGACATTAATCCCTCTGCTTACGTCTGGTCTATCGGAACATACCTTCAGCAACGCACATTAGGCTCAGAAAATGTCATAGCCATGGAATAAAGTTCCCAATTGCAGGGACTTCTTAAACGCTTGCGGATTGCTTTCCGATTAAAAAAATGTTTTGTTCAGCTCCTCAATCTGTACATAAACTAACAATATTGTATGAGTGCGATTCTGTGCATGTGTGCGAAGGCGAAATGAAATAGGCCAGTTGACGATTTGCTGCAAACGTCAATTTCCTCAACCCGCTCCTTCGTTTTACCCAACCGCTCTCGAAAACAATCAACCAAAACATGTCGATTGCTACGACCACAAACTCGTCTCCTAGCAGGTTATGAGACAGACGTCCACGATCAAACTTTTAGTTTGTCATTGATCTTTAGATTGGCAATATGTATTTCTTATTTCATTTACTCTCACGCAAATGTTAGCCAAAGCGACTGTGATGACAAACGGGATGCTTCGTTTAAAAACAAACAAATGCAAGAGACAGCAGGCTTCACGTTACATTACCGGTGCGCTATATCCATGGTTGACAAAGAAGAGAGGAAACATGGGCTCTCTCAAAAGCAACAGTGATGCCATAGTTGCCGCTCAACAGCGAAGCATTATTTATCGTTGGGTACTATTGGACAGCTCCGAAACATATTTTTTATTGCAAATGATAGTCAGATGATGGACAATATAATCATAAGCATAGATCAACCTCCAATGACTGGAAGAAACATGAAATAAATAGCGATTTCAGATTATCTAAATATGTAATAAATTTAACTCAATGTTCAACATCACATTCTGGCAACAAGCCTAGTTGTGGGAGAGAGCTGATGAAGACATGCTCTCCGGTACACGCGATGCAAATGCAAAATACACAAGTCAGAAACTGATGGTTTCTAGATGATGTATTTTAAATCTTCAAAATGACAGTAATAAAGTGGTAATCAATCATGATTCATACATCGAATCATTGGCCCAATAGATGAAGCTTATGATCGTATAATTAAAAATGAAATAATTTGGAAAATGTAGGAGTTATAGACCTATTTCCTAACCGTTCTCTACCCTATATAACGTTTATTTGAAATATTGGAATAAAAATAAACACTACCTAAATGTAAGATTGTGGTGCAACTCACTGATTCAAATAGTAGCCGAATTGGGCATAGGGATTTATTCAAATGTTACGTAAAGCAACAGTTAGGGAGGTTGTTTAGTATTTATTATAAATTGTTACGCTTTATTTGTGGGGGAGTCTATTGAGAGTAGCTACGCACAACATAATAAAATAAAATTGTATTTGTATTTTCCTATACTTACATTACTCTGTTCAATTATACAAAAAAAAACGCAGAAAATAAAAATCGAACATTTGAAAGGTAAATGTATTACTAATGTTTTTACCCGTACTGTAGGACTGTGAACTTTAAAAATCGCCATGTTGATTTTGGTGGATTCCATAAAGAAATCTCACTCAAATTCAATAATTTGATTTCTACGTTTTTTATCCAATCAATGGCGCATGAAATTAGGGATGGTAAAACGGAAAGTTGCCCTGCTAACCTTGAGCCGCATATACAATTTTGATACAACTTCCACTTTCAATTTCCTACACTGAAAATAAATCAATAATTGGCACTTAAATCGGTCAATTTTTGCTTCGAATTGAAATCATGTGAGCCAGTATGATTTTCATTTGCCGCACATAATTTTTAACACCCGTCACTTAATACACAGGTTCGTTTCCAATGAGACTGATATTGCGGAAATTCCACCTACTTAGACTACTGCGCGCAAAATAGTTGCGTGGATCTTTTCGCGTTGGCTCACAAATGGTCGGGGTACAACCAAGCCAGAACCAAGCGCCAATTTGTCAGAAACAGAGTTTTTTTTTCTCAGAAATGAATGTAAACTTTGGTTATCTATCTGCTAAAAAACCCCGACCATTTTTGAGCCAACGCAAAAAAATCCACGCAACTATTTTGCGCGCAGGAGTCTAAGTAGGTGGAATCTCCGCAATATGGTCCGCACATAGTTTTCAATAGAGCGAGAAATGTCATTCAAGTGTGTTTTCACTTTGCCCTATTATATCCATCTTCGCACTTAAAACGAAATAAAAAACCGTGCGCGAAAAACAATCAGCTGCTTTATCGTTCTAGAAGAAAAAAAACTGCAAAATGGAGAAGCAAAGTGAAGTTTAGCGTGTGGTGGTTTAGAAACTTGGTTTGCCAGAAGTCACTGAATTTTTTAAAGGTAATAATACTATAGATGTTCTTCTTTGCCATGTTCAAAAAATCCAATACTAAACTATTATGAAAAAATAAAATCCATGCACCTTTTCACATAAAACGTATTAAAAAATTCAATTGATTTTTGCTAGGAAAAGTTAATGCAATCCATGTACACTTTAATTAAAATCTATTCAGCTCTTGCACTTAAAGACTCTATATTTATTGCACATATGGTTAATTGACCACATTTAATAAAAAATAAGTGCCGCACCAATACAGAGCAATAACTTTGCACTTTGCCCAAATCTATGATTGATTTGGGTGATTGCACTTAAATATAAGGTGAATTGTTTTTGGAGTGTATTTGAAAAAGTAATAAACAATCATCTTTAACGCATAAAATACTATTAGCTACGATATCCTTTTGCCATTGAAAAATCTTGTTTATATTTTTTTTAACTTTATTCATTTTAGTACCGTGCTTACTTTAACATATCATTATGTTATAAGCATCCATAGAACATAATATTTGTCTTATGGATGTTCATACAAAACATCTGGTATGACCTAAAAGATGTTCAAAAATGCCACATTTATTGCGCTTTTTCGGTTATATGCGTGTATGAAATTATGTTTTTGGCGTTAGGAAAAAAACTTGAGGTGTATTTTTAACATTAATATGACAAGTGGTGTTACTTGGGATACCCTATTGTGTGTGTATAATTAAAAACAAATGTTACCACTTTGAAAAGCACATAAAACAAAAATCTCCAAATCAAGGGCCAAATGTATGGATCTGATTTTAATTTATGATGCAAGGACTGTTTACTATAAGTTAAGATTCAGATTCAACATCTTAGGCTTTTGTCTTATTGTGTTGTTTTGTATATAAATAATTTTTATATTATAAAATTACAGAACAATCACTTTGTTAATCTACTAAATTTTTGGCTTCTTGAAGCATTACATTCAAATGTTTTATTAAGTAAGTGTCAACTACCAATTAAGAAAGTGTCAACTAACAATGTACATGATGCATTTTCAGTCACAATCAAACAGCTAGAACAACCGTGATGCTCCTTAATTTCAATCAGTGCCTAATTCCGTTCACTTGTAACAAAACATTAAATTTCATTCAACTAGATAAAATTGCAAAAAAATAGGGAAATTTAAATTTACACTTCACTTGATCACTTTAAAATAAATAAAAAATAAACAAAACTGAAACACTTTTTCAAACTATCACTAGTAAATGCGAGCAAACTTCTTTAAATTCCACTTTTTAATTTAATTTAAGTTTTGCTAGTTTTCCAATTACAATCATTCTACTTATACGCTCGTAAAAGCGTTTGCTTAAAAAGTGAAAGTAAAAAGAATTATATAAACAAATTAATTTTATTTGTTCTTGAGAAGCTCGATGCATTCAAAAACTTAAATAGCACTACTGTTTGCCATGCGTAACTACTCAGATAAACGTTAATGTTGTGTCGTTAATGTTAACCTTGCCAGGCGAAATCTTTGTTGTTGTTTTTTGCGATCTGGCTTATAACGTCGAACAAAGCTTTTAAGCGATTTTTCGAGGTGAAAACCCGTACTGTATTTAGACGTTATTCCCATAGCTTTTTACATTTTTCATTACGACCAAATACACGCAACAACAAATTGGCGTGGGAAAAAATGTCATGACATTTTTGTACTTTTTTCTACAGGCGACGAAACATTACTGTTGCCACCAGCAGTCGATGGTTTTGAATAAGTTGCGACTTAGATTTATGTCGTTCAGAATTTCGTTGGATACTAACAACTCTTAACCAATGATTACCTAATAAGTGCGTTTATAATCAGGCAATCAGGACACACGCAATTTCTAAACTGTCTGAAAATGTCGACAAAAAAGACGTCATTATACTCTTTCTGTTTTTTATCCTTCGCACTCGCTAGAACTGTCAAAAGGTTAAAAAAGATTCAAACTATTTAGTTTACCACAACGATCGATTATTCATAGGCGGATCAAGCATCATTTTTTTTTCTTCATTTGAAACCCAAATTTTTCTGGGGTTTCTATGGAACCAAACTTTGTCTATTTTTTTTTTATTTCTTCGACATAATCGTCTCGAAGTTTTCCTATCAGCTTATTGAGGTATGAGATGAGTTATCAATTGCTGCTTCAATGTCTAGGAACGCCAGAGAAATTTCTTTAACTTTAACTCGAAAAGATTTTTCGAGTTTTGTTACAACTGCATGCAATGCTGTTACGGATGATTTACCTTCCTGATAAGCAAACTGACACTTAGAGGAGATTTAAGTAAATATGATGACGTTTGGTGTTCATCAATCGTTATTTTTTTCATTATTTTAAGTAGAATTGACGATAAGCTTATGGGCGTATAAGATTTAGGTGAATTTTTATCCTTTTAATTAGCCTTGGGAATAAAAATTACTCGAACTTGACGTCACGCTGCCGGAAGGTAGCTTAATTTCAAACTTGCCCGAAATAGTTTTGTTAAAATGGGAAATAAAGTCGCCTTTCGCTTCTGAAGTAGTGCAGGGAAATTTACACCCCTTCCAGGAGATTTGAAGGGTTCAGATGAGTCAATCGCCCATTCAACCTTTCTTTCGGAAAAAAACACTGGCCAAAGAACAAGCATCACCATTGGCTCTATACAATCCAGTCGTTTCATTAATTGTTAAATGAACATGCGACCTGGTTTAATCAAGGCCAACTTTTGATACAAGCATACTTTGGTCTTCACTTGAACTGATGACAGAATATGGAAAATGTGTTTTCATCATCCATTCTAAAGTTTCACTTGCTAATGAAGTAAAAAAACCATCGTCGTTTTTTTGGAGTGCCAATGGGCTGATCTTTAGAAAGCATTTTCTGCAATCTGGGAGTTGCTGGAGTATTTTCAATGTTTAGATTTAGTATTTACTTATTATAACTGGTGAGGGATTCTCTGTATTGTACTGTAATGTATTGTTCGACTTACTTTTATAGCCACCTATTTTCCCTTTCTAAGAACATTTCCAAGGGTGGCCTCCAGAAACTTACCTCTATGGTCTAAATTCTTCATTAATGATTATTTCAATGCAGTTCATGGTAAAACTCCAGACAGTCCAACATATTTTTCGTCAGTGAAATCCCTCAACTATTGATTTGGTCTTAACTAATTCATGTCAACTTTGTAGCCAATTGGTTAAGGTGTGGCCCATTTAGTATTGGAACAAACATTTTTGATTCTTGCAGCGACCCTAGTGGTCGGATTTGTAAACTATGACATCTTATGTGTTCCCTAAACAAACCA
This sequence comes from Aedes koreicus, assembly GCA_024533555.2. Taxonomy (NCBI): domain Eukaryota; kingdom Metazoa; phylum Arthropoda; class Insecta; order Diptera; family Culicidae; genus Aedes; species Aedes koreicus. The sequence continues at coordinate 24,227 of JAHHFK020004790.1, read as the reverse complement.
AACAAACCAAAATTCAAACCACCACACTATATCATGGTAACAATAACATTCCGACATCAGGAAAATGTTTTTTTTATGGTAATTTTGACGATAGTCTTTTTTTGCAGTTCGAACGTGTTTCAGAGAAATACAAAATGGAAGAAGAAAGAAGAAAAATAATTGTGCACAATCATTTGGAAAACCCTTCGTGGTCTGGGCCAAAACAAGCTAAAGTGTTGGGTTTTCCCCAAAATACCGTGTGGCGTGTTTTGAAAAAGTACATAGAAACTTTGTCGACGCATCGCCTCAAAGCCAGCGTCTGGCGGGTACTGTCAACCGTCAACTGCGGAACAAAGTCATCAAGAACATTAAGGCAAATCCCAACATCTCAGACAGCGATTTGGCCAAAAAGTTTCGCGCCGCACGCAATACCGTGCAACGGATTCGTCTCCGGGAAAGCTTCAAGTCATACCGTGCCTGTAGACAACCAAATAGGAATCTAAAGCAGAACAATGTGGCCAGAATCCGTGCCAGAAAACTGTATGATCAGGTGTTGACAAAATTCAATGGCTGTCTCCTCATGGATGATGAGACCTATGTAAAGGCCGATTTCAAACAGCTACCGGGACAAAAATTTTACTTGGCTACGGCTCGTGGAGATGTTCCTGCCAAATTCAAGTTTGTGTTTGCAGATAAATTTGCACGTAAATACATGATTTCGCAAGGCATCTGTAGCTGCGGTAGGAAAACCAAGGTTTTCATCACTGATAAGACATTTAATTCAGAGCTGTACAGAACGGAATGTCTCCAAAAGCGAATATTGCAATTCATTAGATCCCACAATGAACCTGTTATGTTTTGGCCAGATCTTGCAAGCTGTCATTACAGTAAAACAGTGGTATGAAACCAACGGGATTCAGTTTATACCGAAAGAACTCAACCCACCAAACTGTGCCCAGCTCAGACCGATAGATAGATTTTGGGCTATTATGAAGAAGAAGCTGAAGGTGAATGGCAGTGTCGTCAAAAGCATCAATGAATTGAGAACCAAGTGGAATATGATTGCCAAAACGATGGATGAGAATAATGTGCGTCGGTTGATGAAACGTATTCCGGGAAAAGTCCCTAAATTTCTTCGAAAACGAGATGATTATTTTTTTTTTTGTATTTTCCCTCTAAAGTTCACATAAAGCCGAACATTTTAGTAAAAACAGAATACTGGGGCTTATTACGGTTTTCACTTCACGGTGAAAAAGAAGTAAACCTTATTACGAATGTCAAAATATGAAAGAGTTCATCCGAGGTGACGATTCGAATGAACTTGGTGTTATTATGGTTGCCACAGCACTATCCGGCCACCGAAAAAAGAGACGCAAACCGTAGATTTTCTGAGGGCTACTACGATTTTCACTTCACCATCACTTCCACCTCATGGAGTTCATTTTTTATCACGGTGATACCAGTAATAGGCCAGTGTCGACTTAAAAAGTAAAAAGGTTACGGAATTTTGTTCAATATTACCAAGCGGAATTTTGAAAATTGATCTGCATGGAACGAAATGTCACCTTCACTTACGGAATAATTGAGCGGGATATTTTTCCGAAAGTAAAAGTGACAGCTCCCATTAGTTTGCATGGAAACCTTACAAGTTCCAATTTTATTTTTCGTTCTTTTCAGGTGGATACTGCTGCAGAAATTTCTTTTCGATTCTTTACTTTTCCGTTTCAGTAAACGGAATATAACATGGGGTTGGGATAGAAAAAGAAATTTCTTTCGAACTCGATACCGACCTAATAGCATAAAAAAGTGAGGTGATGTGTAAGTGAAGTGAAAGTGATAGTGAAGGTGACAACCGTAATAATTTTTTTTCCTCTGTTTGGGACATAAACCACTACGACCAGTAATTTGATCTATTGTAGTATATCCCGTATCCTTTGTTTAGTGCATGTCGAGTTACTTCATCACTATTGAGAAATGATGAAGTATTCGGTGTTGTTACAGTTGTCATTGTTTGTTTTGTTGACAATGAATCGAGTTTTATTGAAAGTTTCCGCTTTTTAAACCCTTTGAGGAGTGAGAGCACTCTTCAAAGGCGCGCCCCTTTATCAGTCAAAACCGGGTTCATTGCAAAGAAAACAAACAATGACTCCGATACTGACCATGCATCAGAATCCTAGCCATAACCAATTGAAACTATAGCACATCAATTAGAAAATGAGAATTCACATAAATGAATACTAACCATGTTTTCCTTATTCCAAGCTCATCCTCGGTGGCTCAATCCGAGTATTGTCACTTCTCGCAAGGCATAAAATGTAATAAGGACTAATATATGTTCCTTTGACTACAAAAACAAATATATTCCCTAGTTTGAATTAATTCAGACTAGGGTTCGGTGGTGGATCTGATACCCCGTTAACTCACCACGAAAAGGTGATCTACCAGCGTTACGGGTCAATCAAGCATTTTGAAATTGAAGTATCAAAATTAGAAACTTCTGGACACTCTCGAAAATCTTATTTAAAAAAAACCATCAAAAGCCTACACCAGCGCCTAAGGAAGATGATAAAATGTTGTCCCCAAGTACAGAAAAGTTCAAAAACTCGCTAAGCAGTTCGAGAGCTCCAGTTTGTGTCTTACTAGCCCTATTGAAAGTCAAGTTACCTGGGAATATCTGAATATTTCCTCTCCGGAAAACATTTTTGATGATTTTTAGGGAACTGATTTGGTTGAAGAACTAACTAACTAGGTTTAACAAGAAAAAATCCAAATAGAAAAACAGAAGGTGATGATACATTTTTTTTAATTTCAAAAATTCCCAAAGAGTATCTTGTCTTTCTTCAGAAAATATTTAACTGATGTTTTCATTTGGCATATTTTCCTGATAAATGTAAAAATGCAAACGTTGTACCTATTTTGAACACAGATAAAAATCCTGCTAAAGCATCAAGCTACCGATTAATTAGTTTGCTTTCTTCAATAAGTAAACTTTTTGAAAGGAGTATTGTGGTCTCGTTGTTGCACAAGCACAAAGCACATCAAACCAAATCCTGAAGACGATATTGAAGCAACCGGCCTGGTATAGTACTTCGAAATTACGTAGAATTTCAAATGCTGCGACTCTAGAACAAATGTAGAACAAAGTAATCATTAATTTCAGACAAAAAATCCTTGCAATCTTCAATTGTAACGATAAATTTCCTTTACAGAAAAGAATTAGTAGTGTAACTGTCACGCAGGTATACATACAACCTGTTTTCTTTACTAAATCGCGTAGGATAGAACAATGTAAACATATTTAAATATACATCATAACATATAAGGCTTTGGTTAGCTACCAAAGTAACTGGAATTAATGTTGAAATAAAGAGTTGAAAAAGGGCACATCATGATATTTATCAGAATTTCTTTCTTAGATTTTTTTTTAATCGTAGAAAATATAATCCTCATTATGTTTTGTGTTGGTTCAAATATAAACTTAACATCTCATTTTCGTAGCATTTTTCAACCGCGAAATGTAGATTTATTTACATATGTTTCTACTGATAAATAATTTTCTTTTCGGTACAAATTTATACTAATGATCGAAACCGCATAGAAAGCGACTTCAGCGTGTTTTGTTACGATTATGTTTCTTCAAAAATGTATATACATAATTTTTATACATATTAGCATCCCCATTTTCATCGTTTAGGCCTTGCAGCATTCGTGGAAGTTTTCTTATTCAATCATGATGTTGAATTTCTGTCGATTTTAGAATCTCCATCGCTGCAATACTCCCAGCACTATTAGCATGCCAACAATAAAAATTAAAACCCAAGGAAAGCAACTGCAAGTAAATTCAGCGTATTTATTTGATATCCGATCGTAATCCGTTACATTCTTGTAGGGTAATTTACTAAGAACACCTTATTTGCAAATTACCCAATAACACAATAACAAAGTGCCTCTTAGATATTAATTTCTTCTATTGAAGGAACTCGCAGTAGTAGCCTTAGTAGATCCTCGTCCGCCACCACGACCTTGTTGTTGGTTGAACTGGCCTCGAGTTGGTCCTCCAAAGTTGCCTCCACTGTTTCCAAATGACTTCTTGTTGCCGGTATTGCTTACGAAACTGTTGCGTTTGTCCATGGGTCGCTGGAAACTAGATGATTGGCTTTGCTGCAAAAGCAAGGGATTAGAGTACTCCTCTACTTCTCCTTCATCTTCGTCCACATCTGGGCAAAAAGCTCGATGATATTCTTCATATTCATCAACATTTTCATCTTCGATCAAAGTATCTCGTTGATTGTAGTCATCAGCTTGTTCTAACACCTCGCTCTCATCTTGTTGAGCTTTGTGAGCCCCCCCTAAATTCTGGTGTTCAACCATCGCGTCAAAGTAATGATAAGCCGTCCGAAGATCAGTGTTCAAATTGTAAACTTGATCTTCTTTCAGGGAATCCCGCATTTCTTTTAAATTGCCGCTAGTTACGGTCAATTTTATATATTTTATCAATTCACTAACCGCACGAACCTGATTTGGTGTAAGTTCGGTTATTGAACCAAATTCTGAAACAGTCTGCACTTTCATCGGATTAGTCTGTGCACCTGAATCAATAGTACGAACAATGTCTGTTTGAGTTTCTTCGTTATATCTGACCTTTATTTTTCGTAGCAAGCAATCAGTGCACACAGTCGGATCGGTCTGTGTAGTCTTTTGTAGAGATTTCTTGGTCATCGGTGTATTCAGTAGATGTTTAATGCGATGATCATCAGCTTCCTTTTTCGCTTGTTGTTTACGATGGCGTTCGTGAATCTTCTCCGAAATGAGTCCCTCGTCCATGCGTAGCACATCAACGACAGCCTTCAGTTTGGTAGTAACGTTTCCAAATGGATCACTACTAGATGCACCAGAACGAGCACTAAATGCAAAAAGGGGATTGCAAGCGCTTTGCACAATGGGCGACCGATTTTCATTAACATCTTTTCCATAGAACGTAGGAGCCCGAAACATGAACTTTCCACATTTGGTAATCGAACGTTCAGCATCATCCAGCAATTGAAGCGCCTGTTTGATCCGAATTTTCACTAGAACAATAGAATTTCAAAACGTTTGCTTTACAACTAAAAGAAAACAATTGATGCTTGTTTTTTTTCTTTACCTTCCTGTTTGGTCCAGATTTGTGACGTTTTGGTAGGTTGTGTTCCTAGTAATATAGAAAATATTGTTAACCCCATATCCTTATTGTAGACTTCTTTTTTTTTTTAAATATTCGTATGATTTTTATTATTGCCTTAAGTGGTTCTGTTTCTCAAGTCTCCGGAACAAGTTACATTATAAGTATAATATAGGTATATTCATCATAAATTGTATACGATAATCTCGAACATTAATAAATCTATGTTTCATACAGGTAATCACTTAGAAAAATATGATGAAATTCTTGTTGTATAGTCCAGCGCAGCTTTTACGTACATTTTGTTGAATAGTACTTCGTTAAATCTAGGTTGCAAATCTATCACACAAGGAAGACACTTTTACAAAAATATACGTGTGGATTGAGATGATTCGTAGAATCGACTAAGGTGACATTTGTCACTTGCACGGAGAGTCAGCTCACCCTAAGAGACAGTTCTCCCTTCATTAGTGAGAACGAGATGTCTTGATCCATACGGCGCGTAGAATAAGCGCATGTATGCACTTGAATTTATGTTTTTGAATCCCAGGTCCACAGCATTTTTTGTATTCTTGTTCATTCGAGTTATATCGCTGTAGGCCAAACACTGTCGCTTTTCCAATAAGTTTCAGATTCTCCGATAAAATCCGTCCCGGGCAATAGCGTAACAGAAAGAGAAGCTTTCTTTCAGTGAATAGCCCGTTCCGGGATGCAGTGGCGTCGGTTATTATCACGGCAGTTAGTAGGTATTGTGCGACTTTGACTACTTATTATGTATATAGTTCTATTAATAATTCTTCTTTTCAACGTGAGCTGTCCTTTCGAGTTGGTATTACTAATTCGTAAATTTGTTCCATGTACTTTTTCATTTTTTAGTCGTTTCTAAGCCAGTAATTCATTATGTTCATTCTAAATCGGCAGAAAATGGATAAATGAGTGCAACAAAATCTTCAGTAATATATTTATCACAAAATGTTTCTTTCAGGCGACAGTATGTGCGATTGCAAGTCTGTCCCGTTTACGTTTTTGTCAAAACTGAGATTTTCAATCGAAATGGTAGTTTAACTTAACTATACTTTCGCGCCTAATACTGCATAAACTCAATAAGTTCGTACTAAAAACGTGCGAAAAACAACAGAACTGATGGTCGATTCACATAAGATGCAATGGTAACAAGCAAACTTAAACGTGTGTTTCTTGACTTTTTGATTTGTGCTATGGAACGGACTTGCCATGAGCGGCAGTATAAGATATCAACTTTTTGTCAATCCTTGAGATTGTTTCCTTTATGCTGAATCATACATTGAGAAAATCTGTTTGTTTACTTACTCCTTCTTTCATAACGCAATCGCCTCTACGTTCTTCGTTTTACTATTTTCATAATATGCTTGCTAGTATTGTTTTCCTGCGATCTGCACAAGATTCCGCCGAAAATTTTATTATGGTGCTGTTTAATGAAAAATAAAAAGTGAGGGGAGAACCTGCCATTGTTCGCCCTATTAAAAAAAATCTAGAATTTACATATATTCATTCATGTTTTATTGGTTGCTTCAGCTACGTCATACTCTGTCATTCTGTAATAAATTGCTCCGCTATTGTACTCTCATACAAATCTTTACGTTGTTTCCAAGTGAAAATCACTTGATTTTTTTCCTCTTCATTACGTGTTATCCTCATACATTGACATTATAAGAGGCACAGATCACATGACTTGCCACGGAGTATTGACTGTATACTTAATGAAAGTCACATGAAATTTCAGATATAACGTGCCGATTTTTTTAGTACTTGGTTCTGATTTTCTGTTCTCCGGTTAGGGGTGATGCGAGGGGCACACTAGTACGTTTGCGTTCGAATACATATTGATTACAGTGTAAATACCATGAATACAATTAGATACATTTTGATTACTTTTTAGTAGTAGTCTTTTTAGTACTTTGAATACACTTTTTTAAACCTTGCTTTAAAGTTCATTAAAATGCGCAAACGGTACTCAAAACACTTTTGAATAGTTTCAGCACCAATAAAAACCGATTGATTACATGTGACTAACCTTGAGTACAGTTAAGTACACTATTATTACATTTCGTTGTTTTAAATACACTTAAGTACTGATTGATGACCATAACCAACCCAAATTACAACAATGGTGCTGAGAGAGTCGAGTCCGTTCAACGACGCTTTCTTCGATTTGCTCTAAGGAACCTGCCGTGGAGGGACCCGTTTCATCGGCCCAGCTATGAAAATCGTTGCCAGCTGATCGATCTGGAGCTTCTCCGTACCAGAAGAGAAACCTCGAGGACGCTTTTTATTGCAGATACATTACAAGGCAGAATAGACTGCTCTACAATCCTGAAGCGAATAAATGTTAACGTTCAACCTAGAGCGCTTCGAAACAACATGATGCTAAGACTACCTCTCCGCCTTAAAAACTACAGCATGAACGGTGCCATCGGTGGATTACAGCGAGTATTCAACCGGGCATCTCATCTGTTCGACTTTCACGTTTCACACCAGATGCTGCGTCGGCGTTTTACTACGTTTTTCAATGGTGCTTCCGGTGTTGAATAACTATATGACCGCATTTATGTACATGTATTTTATTATTTGACCCTACGCTTTAACTTAATTTATTTTCAACATCATTGGGGCCACATTGAGCCTGTTGATGTCAACAACAAATAAATAAATAAATAAATGAAAGAAAGTCGGTAAAAATAAAATACTTATAGTATCATTAAATACGTGTTGATTACAATACAGTTATCTTCAATGCTAATAATCCATCTGACAATTTAGTCTTAATGAATAAAATCAAGTAAAGAAACATATCATACAACATAGCCAAATTAAAACTAATTCAACATAGATCTAATCGTATTCGCAAATCTTCTAGTTGGTCCACTAAACTCGAACAGCTCTTCGACAGCTGTAAATGCACGAATACACACTGAAATAAGTTCATTGTACCCAAACACAGTTCGATGAAAACATGGCTGCAGCAATGTAGAACTTCGCAAGGATCTGTTCGGGACTCGAAAGTTCAGGGACATCAGCATCTCCATTCAGTAGCTTAGCAACCAGCAATGATTGCTGTATTCTTCGTCGTCGTTCCAGCGTGTCTAAGTCCAGTAGTCAGCATCTGTCAGGATACGTTGGTAAATTGTCAGGATCTCTCCACGGTAGGTTTCTCAAAGCCAAACGATTGAACCGCTTCTGGTTCGATTCTTAGGAAATCTGTAACCTGACGGATGCCATGCCACAGACAGCCACAGAAAATTGCATCCCAAAATCGAAAGGAGAAGCATAACTCCAACTAAGATGTCTGTTTTCTGTGTTGTAATCAAACAGAATTGGATTTTCTGTATGGTGAAATGTGGTTATGTCACATGTTTCCACGCTAATAATCAGTTTGTTTTTCTGACCCCAATCAGCAAAAGAAGACAACGATTTTCGTGATTTGGCAAGTGCTGCAAAAATGTAGCGAATATACCGTGCCCACACATCATCTTTTCGTCGATTTCAAATCAGCTTACGACACAATAGATCGAATATGAATTCCCAGATAAACTGACGCGGTTGGTCAAAGCTACGATGAATCGAGTGATGTGTGTCGTTCCAGTCTCAGGGACAGTTTCGAAGCTCTTCGAATCTCGGAGAGAGTTACGGCAAGGTGTTGGATTATCGTGTTTGCTATTTAATGGCATTGGATGGTGTGACTCCAAGAGCGGAGAGTTTAGATCGACGGTTGGCGAATATTTGGGCTTATCGGTGACCACCGATAACGACACCAGCAGTGTCTACTTAGGATTTTGAAAAACGCTAAGATCGAACAAAATTCGCCGAACTACAAAGTTAAAAATCTACACGACATTCATTAGTTCGGTAGTCCTCTATGGTCACGAAACATGGACAATGGCCGTGGAGGGCCAACGCGCCCTTGGTGTCTTCGAAAGGATGGTGCTGCGTACGACCTAGTGCAGATGGAAGACGGAACGTGGAGGAGGCGAATGTATCACGAGTTGCATCACTTGCTAGGAGAACCTCCCATCATTCACACCGCCAAAATTAGACGACTACGGTGGGCTGAGCATGTCGCCATAATGTCAAACGACAGCCCAGTAATCTGATTCTCGTTAACGATTCGACGAGCATAAGAAGAAGAGGCACGCTCCGAGCAAGGTGAACCAGATATTCCAGATGTCTCTCTCTAGCGGTACATTTCCTTATTGCTGGAAAATGGCGGACATGTTTCCGGTATATACAAAAGGAAGCAAGCGGGACGTGAACAACTACCGAGGAATCACATCGTTAAGCGCTGTATCGAAGCTTTTTGAACTGGTCGTTAAGAACTCACTTTTTACACATTGCAAGCAGTTTTTAAGTGACGACCAGCACGGATTTCCACCAGGGCGTTCCACAACTACAAACCTATTGTGCCTTACGTCGTACATCACTGATGGTATGATCGCTCGATGCCAAACGGACGTGATCTACACAGATTTAACGGCAGCTTTCGACAAGTTGAATCATGATATCGCGATCGCTAAACTTGACAGACTAGGAGTTGATGGTAATCTTTTAAGATGGTTTCGATCATATCTCACAGGGCGTCAATTGAAAGTTGCCTTGGGTGACCTTCGTTCAAGGAGTTTCTGCGCCACGTCCGGGATACCGCAGGGTAGCCATCTGGGACCGTTGATATTTCTTTTATACTTCAACGACGTACACTATGTTATCGGAGGGCCCCGCCTGTCGTTTGCTGATGACCTGAAAATCTTTATGCGAATCTGTTCAACCGCCAATTGCCATTTCCTCCAAGCGCAGGTTGATGCCTTTGCTGATTGGTGTACTCTAAATCGGTTGGTGGTCAACCCGGCCAAGTGCTCAGTGATAACCTTCTCACGTCAGAAACAACCAATTCTGTCCAACTACCATCTTCTCGGTACGACCATCGAACGAACGCAGTGCGTTAAAGACCTAGGTGTTCAGCTGGATTCGAAACTGACGTACACGCAACATTTATCGTATGTTGTTGACAAAGCTTCAAGGACACTCGGTTTTATATTCAAGGTTGCGAAGAACTTCAGCGACATTCACTGCCCAAAATCGCTCTATTATTCTCTCGTTCGTTCGACACTGGAGTACTGCTCAGCGGTCTGGAGTCCATGCTATGATAATGGCGCCGAGCGAATCGAATCTATTCAACGCCGTTTTCTTCGATTCGCACTTCGTAGCGACCCTTTTCGTCTTCCTAGCTACGAAAGTCGGTGTCAGTTGGTCGACATGGAGCCTCTGCGGGTCCGTAGAGATGTCTGTAGAGCTTTAACTGCTGCAGATGTGCTACAAGGAAGAATCGACTGCGGAAGGATCCTTCAACAAATTAGCATTAACATCCAACCAAGGCCAATGCGTCACAACTCCATGCTCAGGCTTCCTTTTCGCCGCACCAACTATGGGTTGAATAGCGCTATTCACGGGTTGCAGCGAACCTTCAATAGGGTGGCGTCCATTTTCGATTTCCATCTGACGCGGAACGCACTTCGTCGGAGATCTACCCTTTTTAGAACAATTGACGCACGTAGTTAAGATAGTGTATAGCTTTAATTATTTTATTTTTACTTATTTATTTTTGTGTCTTGACTCCACTTAATAGGTTATGTAATCGTTTCTTATTGTATTTTTTTCCTATTTAACATCATTAGGACCTAAACTTGGTCTGTTGATGTATACTTCAAATAAACAAATAAACAAATCTAGGGTTTTTTATCATTAGGGCGAATCTACAATTGAGAGACTCTCTCCGGGCTTGCTCTCTTTCATTCATTACAACGCCATTATAAAACTTTCGAGGGATTCTTTAGTACAGATCGAAACACAACAGTGCCGGCTAGCATACTCTACAAATAGTAGAATGAAAAACGTAAAGGTGATTGGTTTATGAATGAAAGAGAGCGAGCCCGGAGAGAATCTCTCAATTGTAGATTCGCCCTAATGAAAAAAAAACTCTAGAAATAAACAAATCGATCAAGTAGAAGACGACCTGCGAAAGGGTCCGCAGGCTGACGAATTGCAGCCTAGGATTGAATAGAATGGAGACAAATTTTGTGTACAGCAGAGGCCACCTAGCCTTAGCTTGATTGGTAAGGTAAGTAACACTAGCGGTGCGATATCTGTTTGTAGACCAATTTGAACAAGATGTAAACTGTTGTTCTAAACGAAACTGTCGATCAGGATTGCATAGAACATGGGACAGTTAGGTGTAGAACGGCAGTAAACACTATCCTGTCTCCTAGGGTAGAGAACTACATTGGCCTAATGGCTAATTGTTGACCCATTGTGGAGAAAAAGTTAAATTTGTTTTTACCCAGTTTATTTATGTATACGGCCCAATCGCGTTAGCTTTACGGAGCAATAAGCAATGTTTGTGGCTTACACACACAAAAAAAAACTATTTTTTAAACAAACTTTTGCAATTCTAGCTGACTCTTTTTAGTCTTTTTGTTTACTGATCCCCGTTGACATGAATGCGGCGAGCTGTAACAACGCGCGATCGCGAGTATCCATCTCCTTCGGTTCAGCATTACTAATTTCGGTGTCCATCGATGACAGATTCCTCCATTTTATCTCACAGCACTTCTAGCGTTTCCAATTTTCTCTCACCTCCAGCTCCTGATCCTAACGGTGGCTGTACTTCCAGTTACTGCACATTCGGACGTTTTCTTCAGTTTACCACTAGTACATTAAAGATGGAAACCAAAATCAAGATTCCGTTTATGTTCCTGATCATTAATAGAGGAGCAACTACGAAATGCAATTTTTTTTATCACGTACAAATTTAAATGTATTACAAACTACACAGGGTAAATTTAACTATAACAAAGTATTCTTAGTACAAACTTATAATTATGAGATCTTCTTACTAGCTGATCAGTTTATAGCAGTTATCGTCCGTGCTTGAAACTTTTTCCTGTGACATCCGTCTTGTATTTCTTGCCATCTTCCCGAAACTTGAATATGGCTTTGAGGTTTCCTGGACTTCTTTACTCGTTTGATCTCCGTTATCTATTTCAGACGTCGGTGGATTCACGACCATTTTGATTTTTCTGGCATCTCATCATGCTATCCGTTCCATGTGCGTTGTTGTGTAAAACATTCCATTCAGCTCTTCTTCAGCAAACCAGCTGTATGCATATGGTGTCGAGTTTTCTTCCTTACCATTCGTATAATGCACAGACGTCTCTCAAGTCATCCTATAAGATATAACTGCGCCTATGTTTTCCACTCGATTACATTCCTTATTTCAAAAATTTCTATCGATAAGTGACACAAAAAAATCAACTACCGTTGTTAAATTTCAAAAGCGTTAATTACCAGTACAACTATGTAACTCGAAAGAACAGCTCATCTTCCGGTAAGACCACCTTGCGTGGCGTGTTATTTTTAGAACTACTTTAGCACCACTAATTTAGGGAAAGAAAACTTATAAAACAAAAATATCAGTTCCGTATCATATTTCTGATTGGTACTGTATTCCTCATAAGCTTAGAAGAAAATGTCGTAACAAAATGCAGTCGATAATAATAGCAGATGTATGGACTAATGTGGCCAGTTACGGCACTGACGTGTTCACTTAGAGTTTTGCATAGTATCCTAATATCTAAAGACATTAGACTTTATTGTCAAATCTAGCACCGCGATAGGGCGCGCATCTTAAAATGATTTGCCAAAACAAAAATCAACCCTGGACACCCTATCCTTTGAACTGGAAACCAACAACATATTCGGTAAAAGAATCATTTTGAACAACATACCTGCGTTTAGTTTTTGAACCGGTGGTTGCCGAACGCTGTTGTTATCCATTTGAAACGGCTGCTAAGATGTATTTTAAACAGTTAATATTGTTCAGATGTACAATACTGCGATAAGTGCTTTCCAAAGATAAATATAGTGTAATTTTCTATAAACTTACCGACACGGTAGATGGCTGGGGGCTTTCCAAAGGCATACCAGGAGAGTCCATCATAGGTTCAGTTTTATGAATAGGATAGGTTATCAATGATGGAGTCTCTGGATACATTGGATAGGCATTGTAGGGATCTGTTAATACTATAGGATTGTTCATGGGAACATTCATTTGTGGGGCCATCATGTTCATCTCCACGAAGGCATCCTGAGCACACATGACATGCTCTATTGCGTTCCTTGAGAAATGATTTGTGTGTGGGTAAGACCCAAACTGACTGTTTATTTCACATCTATACTGCTCCAACTCGGGGAACTCCTTTCCTTCCTGAGCAAACTTTACCGCGAGATCGTCTAGAAAACTCTTTTTTGCAATCAAAGCTTTAGGATCTCTCCGTTCCGAAGATCGTCCACGAATTGACCGGGTAGGTGATCTGATTCGGTTATGGGGGCTTCTGGATCGCCTTCGTGGACTTCGTCGCCATGTATTACGTCCTCTTAATGGAGAAGGGCTGCGTCGATGACGTACAGGAGATCGTGATCTTCTACGTGATGGAGATCGAGACCTTCGTTTTAACGGCGGTCGACCTCCTCTCGGGATAATTCGCTCTTCGAATTTTTCCTTGTAATGATAATTTCTTGCAAAATGTATTGGACTCCTGGATTTATCTCGACTGGTTCTACTTTTGCTTGTAGTCCGTAGTCTCTCACTTTCCTTTTTCTCATCCGATGTAACATTGGTATCTTTTGGTTTCGTCCTGCTTGTACTAACATTTGTTTTTGATTTTGAAGAAGAATCTTTGCCATTTGTTTTATCAGATATCTTGTCGTCCTTAGCCGGTTTTATGTCTTTCTTCTCACCATCCTTTGCTCCTCCACTACTACTTTGCTTCTTATCACTATTGGCCTTCGAGTCATGCTTCTTAGTAGTGCTCGAATCCGACTTTGTATCCCCATCTTTCGATTTCCCTCCCGGCTTTAGGTCCTTAGTCGAATCATTTTTATCCTTCGTACTATTTATTGGTTTAGGGTTCGAAGATTTTTGAACCAATTTTTTATCACTTTTTACTTCTTCCTTTTTTTCACTCTGCTTTCTAGCGTCGGCCAACTTCTGTTCAATAGCCTTTTCCATATCACTCATGCTGATTATACCTTAACTAATGATGTGATCGGCAACCAACAGCACAACAACCATCTAGTGTTAAACGCTTGACTTCAAGGTATTTCAATGAAAATGTGATTGCGATTCGCTATGGTTTACCTCAAGATTCAACATCAATGGCGGAACAGCCGTAGTAATGAGCGATCTTGATATCTGTTTTCCATATCTTCACGGCTATTAAAAAACACTCATTTTCGAATACACAGCTAAAAATATACATTGTTAATTTATAATACTGGGCTCGGTAACGAATTACCGAACACACAACCGAGGTTTTACACGCGTTTTCAGCTATGGGATGGCATGTAACGTAGTTTTTCCACAGAGAACAGACATTGATGTCCATATACCTTTTCTTGAAAAACGTGTGTAAAAGTTAGTATCGGCAGCCGGTATAAAAAGCAAATGCAGAGAAAAACAAACAAAACTTTTCAGGTTATGTGCTAGGCTTTGTATTGATAAACATTGACATGACAGTTATCGCACAACTGCAGCGCCGCCTACCAGGAGCATAACGACATACATTTGAAATGTCGGTTTAAAGTTTTACACAAGTAGCAGACCGAAGATGAACGTCTGTTCTCTGTGGTTTTTCTTAAACTATGTTGTTAGACTGGAGTATATGTTTGTTTTGTTTCATCAATGTTTCTTAGATTTTTTTTACAGTATACTGTAATTTTTTACCGAATATGAAACAGCTGAATATTCGGTAATCGATTCGGTAGTTTTAAAGTTTTACAGCACCTTCAGTAAATTTAACTTAGCTACTGAGCTGTCAAAATATACCGAAACGTTCTGTAAATTTTGCTGAACGATTGGTAACGCGCACTGTCAAATTTTCACCGAAAATAATGTAAAAAATTTACAGTTTCTCAGCTGAATTTATAGGTTTGTTCGTAAAGGGGTTTTTATTGAATTTCATTCTTTATTTTTACATTTAGGATAATTAATGTGATAAATTCAAATATTTTTTGCATTCATTTGAGGTCCATCGGTATTTATTCAAATCATTTCTTGTATTAGCCGTTTAGCATCACAGCTCGGATTTTGTGGCGTATTATTGCCAACGTTCTCAAGAAATCTGTAATATACATATGTGTGAATAAGAAACAAAGGTAATCAGACATATTGTTGGACATACTATCGCTTGGGTTACCTTTTTGAATGAAATGGGAGAGCTCGATTTTTTCCTACCTCCATTTCTGGCACTTACTTTTGGTCGCACCGTGAAACTCAACAGTAATGGCCAACAAGCAACTTTAAAATGTCAAGTTTGACAGCATGGAATACATTTACAATCTGTTCGGTACTTTTTTTTTACAGTTTATTCTGCAAAAGATTAAATATACAGTACATTCGTCATTTGTTTTACAGTATTGCGGAACTGCAGCGTTTTGCAGTTTCGATCGGTTGTTTTCTTTTACAATGTTCGGTAATTTTCTGTAAATTACCGAAATTCAGTATGTTTGATTGCTGGAATGTCATATTTTACAAAATGTTCGGTGAAATTTCGATTTTACATACCGAATTCAGCAAAAAAAGTACCGAACAAAATTTTGGGAACTTGGTGTGTACTACACAAATCGCAAAAGGGAACAGGGAACAATAATGGCCCATATTACCACGCTTCCCCACAACACCACCAAACGTCACTTCAAGGTCTAACCTATTCGTAACAATAGTAATTTTACAGAAATTGTTTACAACTCCGCACATTTATTAAGTTGTCCCGCACAGACCAACGCCGGTCTCGAATAACCGCTTAACAATTTGAGAAGTTATTCAGCTTTCTAGAAGGAAAAGCTGAACAACTTCTCCAAATTTTTCGAACAAGCGGATTTTACTCGACACCGATGTTTGTTGGGGAGCGCTCAAGGTGTTTTTAGAACGTGCAAGGCTCCAATCGAGGCTCCAATAGAAGATTGTTAGTTTATAATTGTCAACTATAAAGGGTTAAATGTCGTAAAATAACGGGAAAGGTCGTCAACAATAAGGGAAATAATAATAAAGGGTGTCCACGATGAAATTGCCATACTATGAAATTGCTCTAACTTTTTAACCGTTGGGTAGAATTTAATGAAAATTTGGGTGGATTTAGTTCATAGTGCATTATTTACATCCTGCAAGTTTTAAAGTCCTGTGATCAAAACTCGCGGAAATGGAGTCGAAAGAACAGCTCGTGCGTGATGTATCATGCGCATTCATCACGAGAACAAGGATCTCTCGCATCGTTCCATCGCTAAAACGTTGGGAATCGCGAATTCCACGGTGTCGCGAGTGATTAAGCGGTTCGAGGAATGGTTGACCACCGATCGGAAGCCCAGAAGTGAAGGAAAAAGTATTCCGTACAACACCAAAAATCCCCCAACCGCGTAGTTGGGGCCTTCAACCGAAATCCGAACGCCTCCGTTCGGGATGTGGCTAAGAAGCTGCACCTAATGCCGAAGTTTTGTCCAGAAGGCCAAAACTAAGGCTGGGCTTCGAACGTTCAAGGTACAAAAGGCCCCTAATCGCGACGAGAAGCAGAACAAGTCCGCCAAAACCCGTGCCAGGAAGTTGTACCTCAACATGCTGACGAAAGTTGAATGCTGCATCATGGACGACGAAACATATGTGAAGGCCGACTTCAAACAGATCCCCGGCAACCTGTTTTTCACGGCCAAGGATAAGTTCAGCGTTCCGGAGCATGTCCGCACTCAGAAGATGTCCAAATTTGCGAAGAAATTCCTGGTTTGGCAAGCCATCTGCACGGGCGGGAAGCGGAGTGCACCTTTCGTGACCCAGGACACGATGAACGGACAGGTGTACATAAAAGAGTGCCTCCAGAAGCGGCTGCTTCCTCTCCTGAAGGCCCACAACGTCCCAACAATCTTCTGGCCGGATTTGGCCTCATGCCACTACTCCAAGGACGTGCTGAAGTGGTATGCGGACAATAAGGTCAATTTCGTGCCGAAAATGTTCAACCCTCCCAACACTCCGGAGCTCCGCCCCATCGAGAAGTACTGGGCGATTATGAAGCAGCACCTTCTTAAACGACCTAAGGTAGTGAAGACAGTCGAGGAACTGAAGAAAGTATGGGTTTACATGCAAAAAACGGTTGATTCACAGGTTGTGCAGAATCTTATGGCCGGGGTTAAGGCCAAGGTGCGGGCATTTGCGTATGGACTGTAAATAAAATACGAGTAAAATGGTAAAATGAAGTTTAATAGTTATTTCTCAATCCCTGAAAATTTGATGGCAATCGGATGAAAACTCGAATTTTGCGAATCAATTTTGTGTGTGGCAATTTAATCGTGGACACCCTTTAACAATGGTCCAGGAATGGTTTTTGATTATGCGGGATATCCTTATTTCTGTAAAATTTTCTTCCTGGTCACAAGAAATTATTTTTCAGTTGCACACTATAGTTATTTGCCGTGTAGGCTTTAAGGCTGCACCGCAATGTGGACGGAAACAGAACGGCGACGGCAAGTTTGGCTTAGCTCTAACCAGGGGCCGTATAAACAATCAATGTGCAACTAGCGATTTGAAATTGGTTCACTATTGTAGAACCCCTAGTTCAGAAGTTATACACCTTGCAGTCTGCACCTTGCCATGCAATCTTGCGCTTTTCAGTACCTTTTGGTACAAGTATCTTTGTTTTTGTTTTGATTCGCTATGTTATTTTGACAAAATATTTGAGAGTTCATTGGTGAGCTACGGTCTTAGCAACAATCAATATGCAACTAGCGATTTGAAATTGGTTCACTGTTGTAGAACCCCTTGGTCCAAAGTACACCTTGAAGCCAGCACCTTGCTATACATATTTGCGCCTTTTTTTTTTTTATTTGCTGTGTTATTTTGACAGAATATTTGAGAGTGTGTTCGTGTGAGTTCATTATAATATTTTCCCATATTTCGGGACCTACTGCTCTTAGAGTTAGTCTATGTACTGGTCTTAGAGTTATGGCTGGCCCACAATTGATACGTTGCGGATGCGGTTGCGTGAATTTGACAGTTTTCCCATAGGTTTTCTGTCAAATTTACGTCAACGCATCCGCAACGTATCAATTGTGGGTGACCCTTTAGTCTATGGCCGTATTAGCGGATCCGACACGAAGAACTTTTTCTCACAAGCGTTCGTACAAAAAGTCGTTCGTTTCGATAATGCCACCCCCAGTTTTCTTTTCGAAAAGCAGGGCTACTCAGATCTTCCGTTGCAATAGTCGTTCTACTTCCGCTATCAGTGCGTTCGGGCCTTTATGGTGGTCATGAGCGATTCTGCCACACCTTTTTACCTATTCTACCCTCGTTTTGTCATATGAATTATCTCATAAATGGGTAGGTGACAAGTTAACGTGTTCCATTTGATTGACGTTTTCATCAAACATAAAACTTGGGTGGCTGGAATTTTCTTTGCTAAATTATTTCGCAAAATAATCTGTAAAAACTACCTCCAGTGAAAAATATGCAACTTCAGTTGCAGGTGAGTTGTTTTATTTTACTAGCCATACTTTAACTACTCTGTAAAATTCTTCTAATGTCCAGAGAATTGAAAACAAAATTTTGCACTCCTATGCGTAGTGAACTGACCTCTTTTCGATGATATCACAATATTAACACTACTCCTAGACGTTTGGTTCCATGAATTATTGATTCATTTCCCAAATACGGCTATAAACCAAAAATGGTGAAAATGCGCTGGTCTTCACTATACTCAAACTAGTCAGTAGTGATGATTAGAAATGTTTTTATTGCACTATCAAATTCATTTTTCTTTCCTTTTAGATCCAGCTATAAATATGGAACTATCGCATAGTCTTACGCTAAACGAGAACGCGCTCAACCAGATACCGGAACAGAAACGCCCGGTATTCATCTTTGAGTGGTTGCGTTTTCTGGACAAAGTTCTTGTAGCAGCGCAAAAATCGGATATAAAAAGGATGCCAAAAAAAGCTTGTCGAGCAATTGACGGAGCATATACAAGGATCGCCAGGTCCTCCGACCAGAAAAAATCGGATAGCTCGCTGTTTAGCAACTCTGTTCTCTGTCGGAGATACATTTTTGTTATTTGAAACAGTAAACAAGTACAACGATATTCTGAAAAGAATAAGGATGATTCTCCAAGTTATTTATCGACTCGATTGGCTGCGATCTGCGTCGTGGGATGTATGTACGAAAAGCTTGGTCGCATGATGGGTAGATCATACGGGGAGACGGTACAGATTACGATCAACTCATTGGAAGAATGCTGAATCACAAGTGCGAATCGAAATTATGCTTACGTTGGAGAAAGTTTGCGCTGGCATGGGTTCAGCTATTTCCAACGTACACAAAGATATCTACAAAGCTGTTCGTTACTGCCTGACTGATCGCGTTATGGCTGTTCGCGGGGCCGCATCCAATTGTTTGTTTGAAATGACCAAGCATGCCCCATTCCTATATACTACTGAGCTAGAAAGTCTGGCTTCGACATGTTTTCGTGCATTTGATAGCTGTAACTATGAAGCAAGATGTGCTGTTGCAAAATTATTGGGAACGCTGATCGCGTGTACGCAAAATGGAAGTTTGAGAAATTTCAACAGATGTGACGTCGTCAGCTTCTAGGTACCAAGTCAATACGCTCGATATCGCTAGATGAAGCCCTAGGAGTTTTGATGGCTGGATTCACTCCAGAGGGGGAGTTTCATTTTTAAAAAGGAACTGGAGAGATTATCAAAGGAAGTTCCGGAGTCAATCGTGAAGTTCGCGTGGGAGTAACCCATTCCTATGTTGTGTTTGTTCAAACAATGGGCGGTTTGTGGTTGGAGAGAAATATGCAAACGTTTCTGGTACATATTTTAGATTTGGTGGCGAACCCAAAGGCTGCTTCGTCCCATGTAGATGCAGTATATTCTAAGAAATGTATCAACTTTATCCTACGATCCAGATAATCGGTAAAATGCTTGGTGAAAAAGCTCAAACATCAGCTTGCAAAAGAGCTGATACACATAATTGCCAAACAAATGAATTCCATTGATTTCAACCCGGAGAATGCAAAGGATTCCAATCAAGAAACAATTGTTTAGTCAACATTTGCTGGTTTGTGCACTGCAAGAGTTGGGTAGTTTGGTTCTGCTTCTGGGAACTACAGCACAAAATTTGCTCACCGATCAGTCGCCAACTTTATTGATGCAACCTGCGCTGTCCTGATCCATCCTTGCATGGCAGCTCGGCTTGCAGCTGCATGGTGTTTGCGCTGCGTCTGTGTAGCAGTTCCCAGTCAGATAACTCCGCTCATAGATCGCTTCATCGAAGCGATCGAAAAGATGAGAACTTCTCCCGATGCCATTTCCGGATACAGTGGTGCACTAGCGGCAGTTCTAGGGGGAGTTCGTTATTCACCGCTTGGCATTCCACACACGAGAGGAAAAAATTATATTTAATACCGCTGAGGAGCTCCTTCGAACAGCTAGTCAAAATAGCCGATTGTCCTTGAATAGAACACAAGCTGGTTGGTTGCTGATTGGAGCTATCATGACATTGGGTGTACCGGTAGTGAAAGGTTTGCTTCCACGAATGTTGCTCCTTTGGCGTAACGCTTTCCCGCGTTCTACTAAAGAACTGGACTCTGAAAAAGCCCGAGGAGATGCTTTCACTTGGCAGGTAACATTGGAAGGACGCGCTGGAGCTCTGTCCGTGATGCACAGCTTCCCTACTGCATTGCCCAGAACTTGTCACCGACGACATCACTAGGCGTTTATTGACTCCAATTGAAAGTGCATTAGCGATGTTGATAAAGTGAGAGTTGAATTATATTCGAAGGGTGGGCAAGGTATTAAAACTTTTGACAATCTTTGCAGCATTCAATCCGTTTTGAAAAGTTATGGTCAGCATCTCAAGGCTCCTACAGCAATGGTTCGCTTGCGATTATACGAAACGCTAGCCCTGCTGCCAGCAAATGCTCTGGAATCATCCTACACGCATCTTCTGCGGATGCTAGTTTCCGAATTCACATTGACTGAAAATCCTGCCAATACGACAACGTCGCTTTTACGGCAGATGTGCCATGCAGATGACTCTATAATTCTCGGAACATGGCTCCAGGAAACCGATCATCGCACAATTGAAGATCAGGTAAATGATTGTTTTTTTTTACTAGTCAGATCGGAATCATCATTTTTACGTTTATCTTTCCGTTCTTTTTTCTGATTGCATTGTATTTTTTTTTTTTTAAATACAAGATGGAACCTAACCGTAAAGCTGACGGTGACTATGTAAGTTTTCAATTTGCTAATCTTGATACTCTTCGTGATGAGTTTCGTTGAAAGTTGTTTAAGTCGCGTTTTGTGACATAATAAGCTTTTTATCGTATTTTCGGCTTGTCCAGCATTTGCTAAATCCGTTAAGCTACACAAACAAATGCTGATGCCTACACAACCCTCAGAGCTTATAGCAACTATTTTTTTTTTACTTATGCTAATAATACCACAAAACCTCACATATGTCATCACAGAAGCAAGTACCCTTGCTCATAATTTTCTAAATCTCTCATTTTTACTGCACAGTGAGCTACACTTTAAGAAGATTATAATTGAAATGAGTGCTTTAGTGTTAGGTATTGCAACTATTGATGTTAAAGACCTGAGGAAAGTGAGTGAATACTCTGGCATTTTCAAGCTCATTGCTTTTCGTATATTAGCTTATTGCCAGCTTAAGCTAGTGTTAAGCTGCACTACGTACTTCAGTTATTAAATATAAAAAGAATAAATTTTATCGAAAGCTTTCAATGCCAGTACCATTTATGCACCGAGAACTGACCACTGCAAACTGTAAGTCAATCCAAATGTGTACTGACATTTAAATCGCTCGCTACAGGTCCTGTACCAGCATTTTTAGAAGAATGATGACTGATGCGAGGAATCTCGTCGGATCAAATTGCGCCAATACTATGCTGAGCACGACTCGCTTCGTTATAGTGTAGTCAGTCTGCCAAACAACTAACTCCGCCCCCCCTTAATTTCGTGATGGCGGAGTCAAAATTGGTCAAAATCTTAGAGCCTGTTATACCCCATTAAACATTCTCCAAAGAGACCATTCGCGTTCTCCGACTTCGCTCATGCCATCACTCGGTTTTGTGATCTCTGCGATGCTCGAAAATTAGCTGCCGGATTATCTGAGTTGAAGGCCGAGGTTTCTAAAAACAACGAGCAGGTTGCAGATGTTATTGTCGAAAACAACAATCAAGTCGCTCAACTCGCTTATATTGTAAACGCTTCCACTCCTGGACATGCACCAGATAAATAGCGTCCTCTCAAACGTCTTCGGGAAGATTCTGAGACCTCAAATCTGGTTACCACCAGAACTAGGAATATCGAGAACAGCAGTGTGATATCTGTCAAGCCTGCTCTGATTTTTTTCTGGGTGTATTTATCTCGGTTTACCCTAGCGTGAGACAAGATGTAGTGGAAAAACTTGCTTGAGATGGCCTACAAACCTGTGAACCCCTTAAAGTAATATCATTGGTGAAGAAGGGTGCTGACTTTAGTTCGATGAACCTCGTATCGTTCAAGGTAGAGGTTCCTGTCGAACTTAAGGATACGGCATTGGATCCAGGCAGCTGGCCAGGAGGAGTTGTGTTTAGGGAATTCGAAGGTCAACCAAAAAACGTTGTTTGGCGTCCTCCTGCTGTGTCGATTACCGCTACTCAAACACATGTTGGCACTCCAGTCGGTACCCCCTTTGGAACACCAGCACCTGTCCGCACATAAGTCCCTTTCGTGACTCCGGCAGCAGAAACCAATCCATCGTACATTTCGGACGCCAACTAATCACCGATTCTAGGTCGAATGATTCTTCTTATGGACATCCAGGACGCACCATAGAAAGCAATAGGGAAGTCCCCAGTTCCTCTAACTCAGTCGTGCCGGTTGCAGCCAGCTTACATCATAGTCGTCCTGGCCCTTCAATTAGATGTGGATTAGGAGTCTTCCAACTTGTTACGTCAGGCAAGTACAAATATAAACGTGAATTTTCGCTGCCTGATGCTGTCCCAAATTCTAGTACTTCCAATTCCTCATCCTCTCCTGCAAGTTTGCATGCCGGAATCGCCTCTTCTACCTCGTTCGTATAGTTGCGCCATCTGCCATCCCTGATGGTTCCGAACCTGTCACCGGTTGTGTTGAAGCTGCATCGCTCCAGACTGCACGCTTCCGGACGAATCCCAGCGATCCTCTTTCTACTTTCGAGCTGCAGACGGTGACCTACGGTACTGCGTCTGCCCCGTATCTTGCAACGAGGACTCTGCAGCACATTGCACGCGACAATGGACACAAGTTTCTAGCTGCAGTAGATCCAGTCATCTTCATCTCCCCCCCTCCCCCCCCCCCCCCCCCGCCCTACACATCCTTCTCCCCCACCCCCCCCACCTCCCTCCTTTCCTTCCCCTCCTCCACATAAAAAATTGTTTCTGCCCTCTTCCGTTCGCTTCGTTCCCCCTTTCCCACACAACGAATATAAACATTTTGATTTAAACAATTCAATTTCAGGTATGCTTTGAATTTATTTATTTCATTTTAAACTCGTCCATCAGGATTTGTGTTTTGATGCACTTATCTGATCTTGTAAGACGTTTGTTTTGGCTTGATTGATATTTTGCTAGAATTGCCTTTCCTCTTGCTGACGTTTGTAGCAAATAAGTTGCTGTACATTCAGCTCTTGAGACGTCTTGTTGGCTCGCTTGTTGACTAGGTGGTGTAGACGGAAAAAAAAGTGCCGATTCAACCAACGGAGGAAAATTCTGGATCATGAAAAAGAAGATTGCTGATTTGATTTTTAGGAATTAATTATGGTTTACTTACCAAACTTTTTCTCCATGCGTTTATACCATGGATGCATTTTGTCCTTTCCGCAAAAACTGGCTGCAGTATCAGCTCTTCCACCTCCTTCCGTTCGATGAATTTCAAAATTTCTACGGTGTACCGGTACACGGAACTAAACCCAAAA
>JAHHFK020004789.1:0-71813 GCA_024533555.2 Aedes koreicus | reverse complement strand
TTTCATTTTAGACTGAACTAACTAATTAATATTAAAAAAATAGCTACCTACGTAAAACTGAAATAAATTATCTTCCCAATCGAAATAAACAGTTGTGAGATTCTAGTTGTGCGTAATGAACATAAGCTGTAATGTTTTTTAACTAATTTTGCCAACTGTTTACATAAAAACAAAATCAATGATTTCACAAGAAACCCGTAGACTCAATTTTTGCTATGTTCCCATCTATAACCTAATGTATTCATCAAGTAAAGCTTTGGTATTGGCAAAATTTTCAATGTATCAGTACTTGATTGTATTCTTTTCAAATAGCTTATTTCAATCAAAACTCAAGCAACAATATCTGTGGAGTAGGGATTGTAATGTTTTGAATATGGAATAATCGATTGATCATAAGCGAAAATAATCGTAATAAAGTTTTTTTTTAAGTTGTTAAATAGAAATTTGTTACATGAAATTTTGTGTTAAGTTAAGCGAATAAATCTTCAAATGAAATACTTGAAGTAATTATTTAAGCCGGTAGTGTATTTGGTTTGTTCGTAATCGCCATATGCCAAAATTTTGCAATTCAAAATTAGATTTGAAAATTTTACTCATTCTCCCACAATTTGAACCTAACATAAACCTGTAACGATTTATAATTCGTCGAATGAATCGGAAATCTGATTCTTCCAAATGTAAACAGGCCTCACTCTTGCGCTTTTTCCGTTGCTGTTCTGTGTGACTTTGAGGTACATAGCCAAACAAAACTATCCCTAATTTGTTTCAGGAGAGATTTTTATGCTCTATTGAAACAATTTGTGCTACTTGGGATGGTACATATCATACATCAAATAAGGCACGAAATGGATTTCGTGAAGACCAGCCAATTGTTGCTTCTCTTTTATCGTACTCAAGCATGTTGGTGGTGCTGCTGGGATGGACGGGAATCATTTATTCATTCCAAAATAAAATAATTAAAGCGCTGTCGAGATTTATAACTTCATACTAATTGATTAAGTATTTTCTCATGAGTTACCGTGGTCTAGAGAGATCAACCACGAATTCAATAACAGCTCTTTCCAAAAATACAGGATCGAATCCCATGTCAGAAACATTTAAAAAATGCTGGTCAGCTCCACGTGGCTGCGCTTTTTTTCAATTACGTTTCGAGTCGATAAAGTAGATTTTTCAGTCGTTAATGCAACTTCCAGAGAAACGTTTCTTTTAAATTTGCAACAAAATATGCATAACTCTTTGTATTGTTTCCGTACAATGAACGAATGTTCTTTCTGTGCCAACTGCTTTTTACAGTTGCGCGTGTGGCTTTTATTACGAAGAAAGCTTCAGAAAAAATATAAATCAGTTTCGTTATAGAAAACGTTGTATGTCCCCCCACTGCGGGGTAGGTTGCTTCGATATACTGCCAAAACAAAGTCCTACGCTCAATTTCAAACTACTTCTATTCAATTTCATAACCTGCCGAGCTCTATCGATACTTTCTCTTCACATCTTTGTTTCTAGCAGAAACTGTTGTTCACTACTGGGATCCCATGATGTTGACAAGATATTTCCAATTTCAAAACATTTCTAGGAAATTTTTTTCAGCAGGGCGAATCTAACAATTCTCTCCTGTCTCACTCTCTTTCATTTATGACAGTGCCGTTATAAAACTTTTGAGGGATTTATTAGTACAGATCAAAACACAATAGTGCTGGCTAGCATACTCTACAAACAATAGATTGAAAAACGTAAATGTGATTGAAATATGAATGAAAGAGAAAGTAGTCAAAGAGAGTCGCTCAATATTAGATTCGCCCTAATGAACAAAGTCACTAGATTTATCATCAAATATTTGCCTCATATGGGCCCAAACACTAGATTTCTTCCGTAGAAGTATACCTCTAATATGTTTCTTTAAGATGAATAGAAAAATAATAGAAGAACAATATTTGGTAAAATAGTTTCCTGAAATTATCGAAAAACTGACCTGAGATGGTGAAAAGTTTGGTATAGAATTCGGCCACTACGTCGCACTAATGTGCATGTAAAAGAGTGTGTTTTTTAACGAGTTTACAGCATGGTCGCGACCAACAATGAAGTTCGAACCTTCAGCAAAGGTGTTCAGAAGGTTAAGGGCGTCCGGAAAGTAGAGAGTATGGTCCGGATTTCTGTCAGTAGATCGCGCTATTGGGCATGTCAAAGAGAGCATTTTCGAATATTATATCGTGATCCCGATCACCTAGAAAGTTCGAACCTTCAGCAAAGCAGTTAAGTTTTACTGCAATGGGATGAAGGCTTTTTTGCATTCGAAATGCTTATTGAACAAGAAACATTTAAAGGGTGTACGCAATCAAATTGCGACACACACAAATATTCGACAAAATTCGCCCGTTCAACCAATCATCTTCAAACTTTCAGGGAGTAAAATAAAACAAGTTATGAATATTTTCCCATGCTTGTTTTATTCAATTTCAATTCCATATTCAAATGCACGAACCTTCTTCTTTACACTACTCATAAGGTCCTGTACATCATTTGGACCAACTTTTTTTTTGCGTGGCAATCCATTTTTTCTTCATATCTTCCTCCGATTTCAATGGTGAGTTGACAACTTCGAAGGAGGGTGCGACCGACCTCTCGTCCTCACAAGTTCCTACCTCACGCCTCCACGAGTGATCACAAAAGACTGCCAGCTGAAACATGGAGACGCTGGTTGGCGTAGCCTGGGCAATGTTGTCAATCTGACAATAGCGAAGTGAGGGGTGCGACTGAACATTTTCAATTTATTAATAATTTCAGCACGCATTAGAATCATCGGCATCGAAAGCTCTCAATTAATAACTGTGGAAGTGCATTTGGAACACTGAGTTGAGAGCAGGCAATAAGCGATTTGTGCACGCAATAAGCTTGAAATGCTATGTATAATCACAGAGAACAGACTTTCATCTTCGGTCTGCTACTTGTGTAAAACTTTAAACCGACATTTCAAATGTATGTCGTTATGCTCCTGGTAGGCGGTGCTGCATTTGTGTGATAACTGTCATATCAATGTTTATCAATAAAAAGCCTAGCAAAAACCTGAAAAAGTTTTGTTTGTTTTTCTCTGCACTTGCTTCTTATACCGGCTGCCCCCCTATACTTTTACACACGTTTTTCACGAAAAGGTATAAAGACATCAATGTCTGTTCTCTGTGGCATAATAACGCTTTAGAATCATCTTTGCATTCCAAAACCATGTAAGAGCCTGGAGCAATATGACAGGCATCAAAGGCTCAATTTGTTTTTCAGCATCTCAGCATAACATTTAATTTAAAATTGCGCTTCTAAAATTTAACGACTATATTCATAAAAAATTGGCATGTGCATATAAGCAATGTAGGATTATATTTTAATATTGTGTTTAGTGGTATTATGGTAACATAGCCATTATTTCAGAAATCATCAAACCGGACTCTTCGATCACTCCAATTGCTACCTTTGAAATGTTACTAGAACAGTATAAAGAAAAATATTACAACATGTCTTATAAAATAATATCTTTTATTGAAATTTTATCTCAGATACTTGAAATGATCTATTCTGTTTTCAGGTTTTTCAGGACTAGAAGGATATTAATACATAACAAATTTTTATCTATTTTTCAGTAACAATCCATTGGATGTACTATTTAAGTTTAAAATTTGAATAAATTAGCATTCTTGTCTATAATGGTATCCTAATTTTTCGTGTACAAAATATACTAAATATTAAATAACACATAACGGGGGAAAGGGAGGGACCATCAGGGCACCCAAGTAAAACGATTTGGATAGGGAGCATGGGACTGCCTCCTCCCTATTGTTAACATTTCGCGTAACGAGGGCGGGCTCTTTGACCCCATCTATTGGGTTTATTCTGTCAATCGAGGATTCGTTTCTAGTGCTATCTGTGTGAACTTGCTTTTGGAAGGAGAGTTTCTCGTCCCTATATTCGCGGGTTTCGCGTAAGTGTCTCTGCTTACGGGCCCGCCCAAACGTGTTTGGCCCTTCATACAGGAGCTTGATGATCACATACAATAATAGAATCCTGATCAAATCGTTTATCAGATTATTCCTCTGCTATGGAAAGTTACCTTGCTACAATAGATGGTAGTATTATATCATCATCATCATCAAACCCCCTCTCCTTCCCACAAAATTAAATTAAGACACACAACAACGCTTAGTGGACACATTTAAATTTTTAAGTGTTACCAATTACAATCCCCATCGCAATTAACAATATTAATCCCAATCCCAAAATTAAATTCGCGGGCCCAACAAATATATTATTTCTTTTTTTACATACATACAGTGGGGGACAATACAAGACCAAAGCCTGATTTTCATACAAAATGGTCATGTTAGGGGGCTTGCCTTTCATTTTCTCGAGCACCAATTGAGCTGAAATTTTGGCTGTGGTCCAGAAGAAGCCTAAATTCTCAACTGCATTAAATCCATCATTTTTCATTCACCACTTTAAAAGTTACAGACACGACAATAAGACCACTTTTTGATTTCCATAAAGGATGCTCGAATTTGAGGATCTGAATTTTGATTATTGATGCACGGGTCATTTTAATATCAGTATACTATAGATTGTAATTCACACTCATCAACATGGCCTAAATTATGGATAACAAAACGAGGTCTTATTGTTTTGTCGTAGGTGGTATCTGTAGTTTCTGAAGTGGTGAATGAAAAATTATGAATTTATTATGATGAATATTCAGGTTATTTCTAGGCAAATGCCAAAATTTCAGTTCAATTACTTCACGGGAAAGTGAAAGACTAGCCTCCAAACATGACCATTTTTTATGAAAATCGGGCTTTGGTCTTATTGTATTGTCCGTCACTGTATAGGTACTTAGCGGACCAACCACTAGAAACAACGAATTCCAGATTCAGAAGTCACCAAGAGTAATCAAAATCAGTAGGATTAGTCAGTTTAGAATTTCATGATTGCAAAAAGAGTACACCAGTCTTGAAAATCATAAGGCGTTTTTATGACATTGATGTAAATGGTTTTCGAAAATCATTCCAACTAACCGAAAAAAAAACATTGATGACATAAGGGCCATATGCAATCAAAATGAAGTGGGCTCATGATGTTTCATAAGGCACATTAGTGCGGAGAAGGAGGCAATGCGATGAAAAGGGGTAAGCAGGGGTGGGTTTTTTTTTTGTTCCCAATAAAAAAAAATACACACAAAAAAAAAAAAGAATTTTAACAAGCCCCCCAAAATTTCTCCCGTTCACTTGGAAGCCAAAGCAAGCGTAAACAACGAAATCGCTTGCAATGTTTCATAGAATAGAATGGACTAGATTCAGGCGTTATCTAGCTTAAATTCAAGAGAAATATCCCATGAACTTATGTCAAATCTAGAATTCCAATTATGTGTATTAGATAACGCAGAAAATTACTTGTTTCTTTCAAACTGTGTAGTGTGTTGACTGAACACGAAAGTATTTGTGATAATAGTAGACCTTTATGACGTTTACGGAGGAAAAAGTGTAATTCAATCAATAATATTTCAACTTAAATCTGTTATACTTTTGCATTGATATTTTCGATAACCCATGTGCATGATTGTAACAATCATACATTTCAAGTTGATTTAACTAATGTATGCTTGAATCAACTTCAGTAAAATATGGTTGATTCAACTATACAATGGTTATGTCGAAATAAATTATTGTTGATATTTTGACAGTTGGCTTACCGTGCCAGTAAATTCAAGTAAATAATAAAAGATAGTTGGTTTGAATATGCTTGGAGTCAGTTCATTTTTTTTATGAATAAGATTTTTGGTTCCGAAATCGTTTGAAAGAGAATGCAATTAAATTTATCACATAATTTGCGATTGATTCATGCCTAATTTTTTGATTTACATTTTTATTGTTCCAATAATACAAACAATAATACCCATTCTCCATCCCCATTCCCCCTTTTTTTTTTTTCTTCCTTCCTTTCTTTTCCCCTCCTCATTTCTTTTCTTTTCCTTTCTTTCTCTCCCCTCTCTCTTCCTCTCTAATTCTCCGGTTTTTCTTTTTTTTTCTCTTTCCTTTTATCTTTTTTCTTCTTTTCGTTTTTCTTTCTTCTTTCTTTTTCTTCTCTATTTTGTTCCCTCCCTCCAAACCATCCCTTCTCCTTATTGTCTTCGTTTGTTTTTTTTGTTTCTCCTCCCCCTTTCTTTTGTTTCTCTCTTTTTTTCTCGTTTCTTTCTTCCCTCCCCCTCCCTTTTTTCCCTCCTTTTTCGTTTTTTTTTTTCTTTTCTTTTTTTTTCTTTTTTTTTTTTTTTTTTCTTTCTTTTTGAAAAGTGTGTCCGACTTTCACTCACGTTTTTCTGGTTTGAATACATTTATTCTGTATCACGATATTTTCAAATATTTGATGATATTTGCTAACTAATCAACGTCTTCTTTTTAAAACACGACCCATGTTAGCCAAATGGGAGAAGCAATCACTGAAGCACGCTGACAATTTAAATATTAGTTCCCGAGGCGCCTACTTAGTCCGGTGCCAATGGGTCAGCATAGAGCGAAATAAAAAAGCAAATTAAAAAAAAAAACTCCACCATGCTGAATAGTTGTGGTGCTGCCTCGCTGAACAACACCGCTCGTGAAGCACGTCAGCGGTAGGCGTGCATCTAATATATTGCACCCGTATTTTGTGCAGCAGGCCTTGTGCACGTCGCGCGAGTCTTCTTCAAGTGAATGGCCAGCCAGGACCAAACAATCGGCTTTTGGATACCGTAGAATCGATTAGCTTCGACAGTGCTCTACTTTTCAAACTGAACTATCAAAGTAACCCGGTTTTACTGTACTTGGGTGTAGTAAAAGCGCGCGCGAAATAAACTGCAAACCGCACAAAACTGGAAACCGGCGCGGCGCGGTGGGCAACTGGAAAGATATTACGTTTTGCTCTAGTTTTGGGTTTGGGAGATTTACAGTAAGATCGGACCAAGCGACCGTTTGCGAGCGTATTTTTAGCGGATCGTTGTGCGCTTAGAACAATATGCCACCATCATCAATAATCTAATAATGGTGAAGGCGAAACTACCGAACCATGTGGATGACGAAACAGACGGGATGCACTTTTCGAGTTTTTGTTTCGTCCAATCAATGCTAATTTGATACCCGTTAGCGGTGTTGGTTTATGCAGGAAAATTTCTTCAATTGTATCAACGGAGATGCTCGATGTGGGGGCTCGATTGTTTTGGTTACAATTGATATAGTGCAAGCAACCAATAATTGACCAATCATACTTTTAGTCATCGCAGTAGCTCGGTGCAAAAAGCCAAAGAAATAATCGCTTATTTCGATCAATTGAGTTGTGATTCATACTTTGAGAGGTGTGTTTTTGTCTTCCTAATTTAACAATAACCTTCTGCGTCAGAAGGCATTGTTGTTGATCGCGGTGGGTGGCTATCGAACCCCATCCATCATAGTTGAAAGGGGAATTCGGATCAAAGCACGGGACAAACCTGTTGCGTCTGGCTCTGTGGGCTGAACTAAGCCAGCGGCGCGCACTTGATTGCCCAATCTAGTCGCGTATTTTGCATGCCGTATCAATCAATCAACCACCGCCAATCCCCTCTAGCGCAGCTCGATTCGGATGGTGACAAACTGCACACCAAAATCGGTGGTATCAGCTTGCACAACAAGACAGAAACAAATGCGATATTGATGTACCTAGCTGGTTTTTTTTTTGGTCATTTGATATTAGCTTCGACAGAATCCGGTGATTCCTATCAAACAGCCGTGATTGGTGTTGGTAATACCGGATCGTTTGTTTTATGAATTTGGTACATCACTGAACAGTTAAGTGCTGATAATAATAGGAAATTATCACTACTAAGAAAAACTTTGAGAATGCTGCAATGTAGTTCAAAAGTCAAAGACATTGAGACCAAAGTGTTCTTAAACAAATTTAGAAATATTTTAATGCGCGTCACTTTTTTCCGAAAACCAACATTGGGTTCAGCTCGCGCAAAAACCCTACTCGTGATAGTGAAAGTGAGTGCAGTGGTAATTAACTTCCATTGGAGTCGCACAATGGACAACCACACCGCGGTGCGATCGATTCTACGTGTGTTTCGTGGCGTGAATTCACCCGCGGGATGTAATCAAATCACAGGACAGTTTAACCAATATCAATCGTACACATAATGTAGACTTAATTGAGCTACGGCGGATGAAACTAGGACCGACCAGTTTCCTCTCAATTTAGGAACAACTGGACAGTAATTGATATCTTGTTTATACGGAAATTGTGTCTATGGGAATTTGGACCAGCTAACGAATTTAACACAAGTAGTGAAACGCACTTTACCTATAGTGACCTTGACTCGTTTTTGGTTTTGGTTCAATCAAGCATTGCAAAGAGGATTGAAGTTCGTTTAGATATTTTCCAGTGTCTTGGTTGGTAAACCGATTATTTTTTCTTGCACTAAATACTTCGATGCTGTGGGAGAAGTCATGCTGAAAGGCTTACAATTACATAGCTCTCGAAGTGATCGATAAGTTCCACCCCATCGTTTCAATGATTTAACCCTTAGGACAATTTGAATCGTTCACGTGAAACAGGATTCATGCTTTGAATTTTGATGGAAAAATTATTAATGTTTTGGCAATGAGAGTTTATTTCGAACTAGGTAAAATAATTTTATTATTAAATAAACATAAACATAAATAAACCGTATAACAGTCATTTGTATTATTCTTATTATCTTAATAAACCTTCCCTGTACGTGCAAAACCATTGATTGAACGATCAGAAACCCTCACATTCCCTGCTATCCTACTTATTTTGAGTTTTATACCCGTAATCTCGGCTTCAATTCCTCGGCAGAAGCCACTGGTAACCGAACCGGGACCGTTCTGCAAAAATAAAATATTTAATCTGATTCGAGTACCATACCCGGTGATAAACAACCAAACGGCGCAACATAAACACCGAGGATGAAAATAAATGACAACCCACTTGATGATGATGGCGGTGGTGACCATCGGTCGGTCGTACTAAATACTCTGCTGGTCCGATGACGAACATCCAATTTGTAATCGTTTTTCCCCCCCAAGCCGATGCCAAGGCTGGGGCTTTTCCCGAAATTGCATTCATCCCTTTTTCTGAAATTGCTCTTTCCCGCCAAAAAATTACAACCAATTAAGTCGGCATTGTTCTACAATATTTTCACGACGCTGAGATTATCCGAGGAATTTAAATTTCAGTCAATGAGTGGTCGGTACGTGCAATCGATTACTGACTGGGCAAAGTGGCAAGGGCTTGGTGCAATTTGGCATCGAACTAAAATGGAATAAATCATCTCACTCGCGTTTGTGGTATATTTATAGCCAACCGGCCAACCCCTTGGAAATTTTCTGCATTTTACGCGATTTTTCACGGGCGCTCGGAGGAACTCTTTACTGGCAAGTTTATTGCCGTCTGCTTTCACTTCCCTCTCGTCCCACCTTCAGCCGGAACTTGTTTATTAGCACCGAACACCAGCCACCAATTCCCCAGAACAACAGGTTGCCTTCGGTCGCGGTTCGGTTCGTGTTGGAAAACACAATTAGGTTACAAAGGAAGCAAAATGAATTATGTCAAAATCGATAGTAAAAACCATTTTCAATTGCAACTATTGTGCACCCTAGTTCCCTTCAAGGCCACAATCATACAGTGCAGAAGGAAGTGTTTCATTCGCTAAACATTGGCAGTAGCAGGAAATTTATTATCTCTCACAATCGAAGCTAATTGGTACGGTTTCATGTATCTGGATACGCGGTAAAGGTCGCCGTAGAAAGCATTAGACAACTACCGCATTCTGTTTAGTCAATTAATTACTTTTCCATGGGATCGGGCGATGAATATCTTGGAGTTGGAAAATCCTAGGAGTGGAAATTCCTTGGTTTGGTTAGCCGTTGTACATCAGTTTCGTAAAATTCTGTCATTCCTGGTTCTCGCGAGATGTTTAACATTCTTCATTCATCTGTTGATTAGTTTTTGAGTTTATCTGATTTTCATTTCTTGTTTTATTTTCGCTTGGGTGTTCCGAATTTTCCATTCATTGTTTTGACTTCTTTCATGTTTTTCCTTTCCTTTAAACTGCTGTTCTTAGTTTGGTCAAGTTTCTTTTGCTTGTGCTAGGTGTTGCCAATTCTGGCAGCACTTCCGGCAACACCGAGGTCACTGGTTTGTAGCTTGAAACGAGGGGAGCAGATGACGAAGAGTTGGAAGTCATTGTCGAAACGTGTTGAAACATGATATACATGAGTTCCTATTATGTCGAAGTAGTATTAAAGCAGTTCGAAATACCGTA
Organism: Aedes koreicus; assembly: GCA_024533555.2. Taxonomy (NCBI): domain Eukaryota; kingdom Metazoa; phylum Arthropoda; class Insecta; order Diptera; family Culicidae; genus Aedes; species Aedes koreicus. The sequence goes on along the minus strand of JAHHFK020004789.1, from coordinate 61,492 downwards.
AAATGGGGTATTTTTTGATAATGGAGATTAATTTGACAGCACTTTTTTTTTATAAATCATTTATTTGTACAGGCTCAATCGAATCAACTTTACAGAGCCAAGTTTTCATATTTATATACATCAATTATCTTAAAACTAATGTTAAGGAGATAGAACCGATTACTCGCGGCCGTCTCGAGATTAATAGGAATAACAATTGAAAGGCTGGGAAGATGGGCGGGAATTTGAAGTATGGTTTACAAAGCACGTTTATTTTATATTCGGAATTGGCTAAAAACTTATAACTATACATCTTTTGGTTTTCTGTTGACTTGAACATTTTTGAGAAAGAAAAAAAAACACACACACATACACCTATAAAAAAAACTTATGGTAAACATACAGGTTAAACTAACTACAATCTAAGGCTAATGTTAGTTAAAAACACATGAATGAGTTTCATGTACTCCAAATCACGCACAGCCAAAATATCTCGAATTGGCACATTGGGCTGTCTACCTCGAGCCCAAATGGAATCATAAAGCTCAGATCTGGCTCTACGATGCTCGGCACATGACCAAATAATGTGATCTGCGCCCTGGTAACCTTGTCCGCATTCACAGAGATTGCTGTCGCTCAGCCCAACTCGGTATAAATGAGCGTTCAAAGAATAATGATTGGACATGAGGCGAGACATGACACGAATGAAGTCTCGACCCACATCAATCCCCCCAAACCAAGATTTCTTCAACACCTTTGGGATGATAGAATGTTGCCATCGCTCCAAATCTCCTTTACTCCATTTATGCTGCCAGCTGCCGAGTGACTGTTGACGAAAAATAGGAAAAAATTCATTGAAGGCGATTAGTCGATCAGCTATACTTTTGAAAGAACAATGAGATGGGACCCCTACAAAGGTGATGATAAAATAACGCGAAGATAAAGCACTTAGAACCTCCTGTACTTTCATGAGAAAATACGAGGAGTGCTGTGCGGTGCACATTGAACGAACACGAATTCCAGGTGGAGCAATCCAAAACAACAAACAAACGTCTTAGAGCAAGCAATAGGCTGTCCGGTATGGAACTCGAACCGGTGTCCACAGTAGATTACCACCGGTGGGGTCTAGCTGTAGATCGGAACGATCGGACACAACACTATTTCTCCAGACAACAACAGGATATGAGGACTGTACAGCAAAATTTTCAACAGCAGCGATCGTGTGCTCCAGTGGCAGTGGATGTGGATCTGGTCAATGAATAAAACTGGAAAGCTCGATTTCAACTTTTTATTTTCTTTCTCGTTCGATGGTTACAATAATACTAATACCTTACACATAAAAATTAGTGGTTTATATAGCATTTTTCTTCTACGCATCGGTTTAACTTTGTGACGAAACAGAAATGGCATTGCATAGAAATGTCGTATAAGGGGAGGGGCTAAATTCAATGCTTCAACGGGAAATGATAGGGATAGGAAAAACACAAAAGATAGCAAATACACAAAGGATAGGAAATACATACATTAAACGTTCGGGACCGAACATTCACCCCCCGGCGTGAGATATTGATCTGTAGATGCAACGATTTCATCATTTTCCGCAATAGGCAATGGTGCGACTTTAGAAACTGGGCGATGGTATATCCCCGGAGATGTTTGCACATCTACTACTCTAACTATTGAATCTTTGCCAGGATACACCTTCAGAATCTTGCCCAATTTCCATGACTGGGGTGGTAGGTTATCCTTCTTTAGAAGAACGATGAGACCCGGAATAACATTACAAGAATCCTTTTTCCATTTACTACGCGCGTGTAGTGTATTAAGATATTCCAGATTAAGATGACCATCGTTTCCAAAAGTGTTCGCGAAGTGACTGCAAGTATTTCCAACGTGTTAAACGATTCACAGGGATTCCACCAATAGTAGGTTCAGGAATGGCAACCAATTCTCGGCCAATTAGAAAGTGCCCAGGCGTTATGGCCGATGGCTCATGAACATCTAGTGAATTAGCAAACAATGGACGTGAATTAAGTACTGCCTCTATCTGCGTTAAGACCGTATAGAATTCTTCATAATTAAGAGATGAATTAGACAGGATTTTCCGTAAATGGGTTTTTGCGCTCTTTACTCCAGCTTCCCACAATCTTCCAAAATTGGGAGACCGAGGAGGGATGAATTTCCAAGCAATTTCGCGAGCGCAGCAGAACTCGTTGATTTTTCCCTTGGCTTGGTCATCTTGGAACATCAAAAAAAGTTCGCGGAGATCCGATTTAGCACCTGCAAAATTTGTGCCATTGTCGGAATGTATTTCTTCTACTAAACCTCGACGACTGACAAAGCGCTGCAATGCAGCAATGAAGGCTGCTGACGACATGTCGGAAACTAATTCCAAATGAATTGCTTTTGTGGCAAGACATACGAAAATACAAATATATGCCTTACCCTTGACGGATTTTCTAAGGCCAACCTTTATAAAAACCGGGCCAGCAAAATCAATTCCAGTGTGAGAGAATGGAGTGGATGGTACAACACGTGCTTCGGGCAAGCTACCCATCATAGGCTGTATGAAACGAGACTAGAGCGAAAACATATCACACATTTTCTTAAAACCTTCCTAATAGTTGACTTGGCGTTAATCAACCAGTATTTCTGACGAAGAAGCGACATCAATCCAGAGGGTCCTAGATGGAGATTTTCTAAATGCAAATCACGAATGAGAAGTTCAGAAACTAAGCTTTTATTCGGAAGCAGAATTTGGTGACGAGCTGCATACGGCAAACGAGAGTTCTCCAAACTACCACCAACTCTTATCAAGCCATCCACAATAAAGGGATCTAGCACTGCAAAACGACGACTGGGCTTCCCAGATGAAATGAGGCTTATTTCGTCAGACATTTCAAGACGTTGAACCAAACCAATCACAACAAGCATCGACTTTCTTAATTCTGGAACAGTCAAATAAATTGAAGACAAGCGTTCTGCTCGACTTGATCTACAATTGTTCGCAAAACGCAAGATATAACCAACCACTCTTTGCAACTTCCGAAATGAGCCAAATACTTCTAGAAATGTAACGTCTTCTGGAATAACAGTAGCAGCAACTATTGACTTACACGGAAAAAAAACTGGTAGTTCGGAATCTGGGAGTGGATCCGGAGTAGCATTGTCACATTCTCGTATTTTTAAAAAGGACGATCCACACCACCACAAATCATTAACTGCAAAGAACTGTGGTAACTGCCCTCGAGACACAGTATCGGCTGGGTTATCCTCAGAACGAACTTAATCCCAGGAATGAACATCGGTTGCAGAGTTGATTTCAGTCACACGGTGGCGGACAAAAACTTCAAGGTTATTGGTAGACTTCTTTAACCAAGCAAGAACAATACAACTATCGGACCACAAACAAACACGGTTTATTCCGATCTTTAACGACGAGATACACTTGGGAATTAATTTTGATAACAACAAGGCGGCACATAGTTCCAATTTAGGAATAGTCAAAGGTTTTAAGGGAGCAATTCTCGATTTACTGCATAGTATCGAAATCTTGACGTCAGTATCAGACACAACTCTAAGATAAACAGCTGCTCCGTAAGCTCGATTGGATGCGTCAGCAAACCCATGTATTTCAACGTAGTTAACATTCTGCAACCCAACAAAGCGAGGAATTTTGATCATATTCATGTACTTCAACGAATCTCTCAACGTTAGCCACGACTGCAAAACATCATCTTTCAGTGAATCATCCCATCCAATACCATCCTCCCACAAACACTGCATCACCTCTTTCGCCAGAACGATCACTGGAGCAATAAGACCCAATGGATCAAATATTCGAGCAATCTCTGATAGCACTATCCGCTTGGTAGGGACAGGTGACAACTGTAAATTCAATTTACAGTGAAAACGGAATATATCTTCGTGTGGATCCCACAACAGTCCAAGGGTTTTGATAACTTTGTTGACATCTGAATCTTCAAACTCCAAGAATTTTTCCCTGTCATCATCAGGAACTGTTTCGAGAATTGCAAGAACACCATTTATGCACAGGGAAGCCTCCAGAGTTAAACAAATCAGTCAACTCCAAACGAAGACGGATTGTCGCATCAATGGTTTCTGCTCCCGTCACCACATCATCAACATAAACATCTTCTTCTACAACCATGGAGCTAAATCGGGAGGCTGTAGAGTTTCCATGAAAAGCTCATATGTTTCTCTGACAGCAAATTGTACAAAAAATTATTCATTAATGGAGAAAAGCCACAAGCATGGAGTTTATCTGAAAGAACTTCAACAAATACTGACTCAAAAGCCCCCTTGATATCCAAGAATACAGAAGCCATTGGCTCTTTTTTAGCAAAAGCTAACTGAATATCCGTGGAAAGCAACGCGAGACAGTCGTTCGTTCCTTTACCCCTGCGGAAACCATATTGAGTATCTGAAAGCAGGTTTTTCGTCTCAACCCATTCGTCCAGACGGAAGAGGATCGTTTTCTCCAACAACTTTCGAATACAAGATAGCATCGCGATGGGTCGATAGGAGTTTTGGTCGGACGCAGGTTTACCAGGTTTTTGAATGGCAATAACTCTCACCCGCCTCCAATCTTCCGGTACAATGTTGAGTTCCGAAAACTGATTAAACAAGTTCAACATGCGCCTCTTAGCGACGTCTGGGAGGTTTTTAAGCAAGTTGAACTTGATTTTATCAGCTTCAGGAGCCGTGTTGCCACACAAAAGGAGTGCGAGAGAGAGAGAGTTCTACCATTGAAAAAGGTTGGCTGATCTCATCTATCGAATCCTCGGTTTCGCGAGGAATGATCCGTGCCGGCACAGAATCTGGACAAACTTTTCGCGTGAACTTGAGGATCCATTGGTTCGAGTACTCCTCGTTCCCGTTGTTCGTAGTTCGGTTACGCCATTTACGAATGAGTCATAAAGCTTTCTCTCAGCTGGTTGCCTAGCAATGTGAGTTTGTTTGTTTTGATTATACCCTGTTCACTTGACTGGACAAAGGTATACACCGTGTCTAATATATTCTCATACAAAATAAAACTCTATTTATTTCAAATCGATAATCCAGATTTTATTGATAACTTTACCCATTATATTGCAATATAATACTGATCAACTACAGCATATGTTTTGGAATAACACCGCCTTTAACCTGCTTGACCAGCTCCAGACGTTTTTCGAAACCGTCACAGGTGGCACGCACGACATCCATCGGCATTTCGTCCCAAATTCGTTTGATTACGGTTTTGAATTGGTTCATATTAGACGCCCTGTGGTCATTTACCTTTGCCAGCATGTATGACCATACGAAATAATCCAAGGGATTCAGATCTGATGAACTGGAAGGCCATTCATTCTTGTCCAAAGTCGGTCAAATTTTCTCGGCACCAGCTCTGAACGAGATTTGCAGTATGCGATGGCGCTCCGTCCTGCTGAAACACATAGTGATCATCTCCAAACACCTTTTGTACATATGGCCTGACAACTTTCTCCAAAACTTTCGTTTTATAATATACGGCATTCACTTTAACTTCCCTTTAAAACCAAAGGAATTTTTCCCTCCCTCGCAAATTCCCCCCCCACCCCCCCCCCCCCGCCCCTTGCAACCCGGAGATCCTCCCCCCCCCGAAACAATCCCCAAAGGAGGCCCCCCAATCTGTCTTCCGGACTTGGGGGTTTTGTCCCAAAACAAAAACCTTTCCGCGGAAAAAAAAAATTTCTCCCCCCCCGCCCCCGACAAAAGCAGACTTGCCCTTTCTAGTTGTTTCCTCTTTGGCTGTTCCCACCCCCGTGAACCTTGCGTTTCTTGAAAGCTTGGAATCCGAGGTCATTTTGCAGTAAGGTCTGTATCCACATTGATCCGGACACCTTCAAATCATTGTAACTTTTTAAATATTGCACGGAGGAATGAAAAATTTCACTGTGGTATAGCTGAGAGTCTATGATGAAAAAGACTATGATTGATGTTTACATTTCATGTTTAGTATTCGAGATGGCGACGAAAGAAAAACAAGTGCGCGAGCGAATTTTGTACGGGCGTACGGCAAATCCTGACTTGTCAATACGGCCCCTTGCAAAAACATTGGATTTGCCTAAATCCACTGTTCACGATGTGCTCACATCATTTTCGGAACGTTTAACGGTGGAAAGGAAACCGAGAAGTGACAAAAACATTGGACGTGCTGATCCTGTCATGAACCGAAAGGTGAAAAGGATATTAACGAAAACCCAAATCTCTCCATTCGAACGGTGGCGCGTAAAATAAGGATGTCGCCTGGTTTTGTCCAAAAATCAAAACAACGTTTGGGACTTAAGTAGTATAAAGTAAAAACAGTTCCAAATCGCAACGACAAACAGAACTTGGGAGCAAAGTCACGGGCTCGACATTTGTACTGCGAATATTTGACGAAGTTTTCATGCGTTGTTATGGACGATGAAACTTATGTCCTAGAGGATATCAAGCAGCTTCCAGGGCTGGCTTTCTATTCTGCTATGGCCAGAAATGCTTCAGTTGAGCATTTCAGAACGAAGAAGGCATCGACATTTCCCAAAAAATACCTTGTGTGGCAAGCAATTTGCACGTGTGGCAAAAAGAGTAAATCTTTCGTCACTACAGGCACAATCAACAAGGAGATCTATCAGAAAGAGTGTCTGCAGAAGCGATTGCTACCCTTCATCAAAAGTCACAAAGAAAAACCTTTATTCTGGCTCGATTTGGCATCATGCCACTATGCTAAAACTGCGATGGAGTGGGACCAAGCAAATCAAGTGAACATTGTACCAAAAAACCTCAAACCCGCCAAATTGCCCAGAGCTACGAGCTACGAGAGATATTGGGCTCTGATGAAGCGGAAGCTTTCTGGAAAGAAGCAAGGAATCAAAGACATCAAACACTTCCAGCAGATTTGGACAAAGACGGCTTCTACGATTTCTGAAGAGTCTATACAAACCCTAACGGACGGAGTTAAGCGCAAAGTTCGAAAATTTGATGCAAATACCGAATAACTATGTTTTGTCTTCACGAATTAATTAAACACATCCCATTAATCTGAAATAAAAAACTTCGACGGAAATATAATGCGAAATTTATGTTTTATTCATGTTTTGAGGTGTCCGGATTACTGCGGATACAGACCTTATATTGTGCATTGACGATCTCGAAACATTCAGATCTGCAGCCATTTTACGTACAGAGCACTGTGATTTTCGTCTAATCCGTTCCATGACCACTTTAACAACTCGCGCAGTCCGCACCGTACGAGTACGACCGGATCGCTTCCGGTCATCCAACGAACATGTGTCACGGTACCTTCGGATGGTTCGGTACACAAAATCCCGCTTTACTCCGAGGTTTTTCAAATTTCTGAAAATAGCGCTCACCTTTCAAAAACTTTTTTTATCACCACAGCACGAAACTCCTTCATCGCTGGTAAAAGATAAACACCGAATGAAAACAATCGGACAAAACCTAAAAGCGTTTGTATAAACATAGTGCAAAACTACACCAACACATACGTGAAGCATGTTGAGTAGTTGCACGACACCAATGCAAGGAAAAAGTGTATGAGAATATATTGGACACGGTGTATATTTGGTTGAATGGTTATCTGTGTTATTATAGCTGATCTAGCAATATCGGAATAGCAACATAGGGCGGTCAATCATGCTCATGGTCATGTTTGTTTGTTGTTCTCTAAGGAATTGAATTGTCTACTACGGTCACCTATCTAGAGAGGCATCATTGCGTTCGATTTTCGCGGTCAACTTCCTGACTTCCCTGCATCCAATCGACGCTGTGTTGTGGTGCGAATTGAGTAAATCCCAAATAACAATTTTTTTTCTCCAAAATCCCTCTGTTGATGATCGGCCGATTTCCGAGAAAATGTTTGTTCAAGCTGATTGCCCTTCGGTCAGAAATAATTTTGCTAGAGAAGCAGGGTTATTTTAAACAATACTGTTCTCTCATGTGAAAATTCTCCGTGCTCAAGCTGAATTCGAACGTTATTTCAAATTTGATAAGAGTGAACTATGTCTCGTACAAACAGGGTCGATCTGATGTACGATAGTGTAAAGGCATCCCCGCCCACTGTCATTCTGGGCTGTCAGGGCTATATTAACAAAACACTGGTCTCTATGGGAACCACTGATTTACATGCAAACTTTGAATTACTCCACCAGTTCCATTCGCGTTCCGTGTTTGAAATTTCCTCCTTTCCATTGCCCAAATATTTACGGATAATCAAGATCTTGGTGTAGATTCCCATCGCAAAGCGACATGAAATAAATATCTAGAAATTTAATCCTGTTTTCATCACTCCAAAACCGAGAGGAGTTGCAATCGACCGGCAGAAGGGTTGTCTAAACGAGTTTACATTGGACCTGTTGCTGCTTATTTACTGTCTATCTCTATCTGGCTGTTTTTCTTTTACTTTGAGAGCGATGAAATATCTCAACGTTTAAAAAAAAGCGTGATTACAGAGTTTACCGGATTAAACGTGTGTACACGGAGGTGCCGATAGTGATGGGAATTATATTGGATCACCTTCGTTTACTTTAGCATGAGGTTTAGTTTGGAGAGGCAGAAATTGTTTTTACTCTAATGTATAAATACATCGCATCACTACGAGCTTTTAATCCTCTGGGAAAAGTAAATATTTAGAATGCTAAAACACTTTTTTTTGTTAACCTTTTCAGACGTCTCCTCTAAATTAGAACGAATCCAACGTGTCTTTCTTTGCTTGATCAGCGTCTACCTAGGTGGGGTAGGGGAAAGCCTATTCATTCAAGTGAGCCACCAGGCGTGCTCCATTGACAACTTACTCCAGCGGAAAAACTCTACTTTTGCCCGATTATAGCAAAGCCTACTCTTTATTGTGGTTTCTGCTGAATGTTGCGTTATTTTTTTTTATTGTTTCCCACAATATGTACGTGTCTTGCCAAAAAGGTGCACGGCATAAGGCACAGTTAGACTAACCATTTTCCATTTGAACGCACAATTGTCTCTCATTCCCAGGTCCGTTTTTGGTCGAGAAGCTAGACAAAACCGATGACTTGTGTCATTAGCAACTTTGAAACACCCGGAAAAGTTACCGGAGAACATTTTTGCCAAACGATGGATAGAACTTTGTTTATTTCACTTTTTCGTGGTTTTATGTGTCTTTTAAAAGAGCGTTTTAAATGCACACGAAAAAAAAATCAGTACTTAAGTACAACATGACATTGTTGATTCTTTTTCTTCTCTCCGCTCTCCGCTCCACCCGCCGATGCTACATCGTGGCTACATCCGTTCGCCATTTGTCCGCAATGACATCGTCAGGTAATAATGAGAGCACCGGGAACAATTGTACACATTGAGATTAGAATCTTGAAGTGGTCTGCGGTGGCCGTTTCCGTTGTCGCGATGCCCTTCGTCATCAGCACATAGCCGTGCCGTCGTCGTCGTCGGGGCCGAGCAATGGAACCATCATCGTTCGTGGTATTTGGTCAGTGTTCCCTCGTAGGTGAAGCGCAGCAAGCGCGGAAAAATCTGGACAAGCAATTCAAAAAGTGCTATCCGCTGTTTTGATCGGTTCTCTTCGTGAACGTTTTTTTCCCGATATTTTTCCACATAGCTTGATACATGGATATTATTAAAAACATTATTAATCTGGAGACAACGGTTTGGTTTTACGATCCGGGTTGGGATATTTTTCTGGTAGAAATGTTTTAACGAGATCTCTAGGAAAGGTGCATGATTGTGTATGCCACTGAATATATAAATTCGTGCATCGGTGCTGGACCTCAAAAAAAAAGTGTCAATTAATAAGTACTGAAATTGATGCCTTTCAACACTAAATTGAGTGCTGACAAAATGCTCGCAACATATACAGAAGCGTGACCAGCCTAGAGATGCTTGATACAAGGGTCCTTATCACAATATGTTAAGGCAAAATCCTACTCTGATTTTGTTGGCCACACAACAATAGTAAAGCAGGAGATATTTCATTTACTTCACTCTTATAGAAAAAACAATCGACTTTGGTATTTGCTTGACCGTGCGTGAAACAATTCAACAAATTGAACTGGTTAATTTGCTATTAATTTTACAAAATTTCAGATAATGAAGTTAATGTTCTGTATGTGCTTGGACTTATCTATCATTTTTTTTTCGAACGGTTTAGGCAAGATTAACGAATATGAAGGAAACAAAAAAGGTCTTTGGAATGATAAGTCAGGATTAGGAAAGATTAGAAGGCATTGTTAAAAAAAATAGAAAATGAATAATATCAAAATATTAGAGTGCTCACCCCTGGAACCACCACATATTTGCCACCGAATAAAAGAATTCGAGAAACTCCGAGAAATGTGTTACCTGAATGTTTGACGTGTCAAGAAGTGTGAAAACGAAGATATTTATCCAACTTCAATCAAACATCAAACAGGGAATGATAGTGACAAAACACAGATTAGACTTTTTTATATGTTCAACTAGAAACACACGCGTTCAGGTAGAAGAAAAAGAGTGGATACCATAGCTACTCCAAAGGAAGGTGGGTTCTCATTTTCCAGTCGTCGTTGTTTTTACTCCAGTACATACACACTTACCTTTCGAGTTTAAATGTGACAAGGCAGACAAAAGAATCCATGGCTTTAAGGATTACAGACGTGCACAGTCGAGTGCCAAATATCTATTGTCCATTTTTTGTTGACTTTCTGGGTAAGTAGGCGATTTTTTCGGATTTGGCAGGCTTTGTTCAACGGTAAACGCATATTTTGGAGTGAGTGGATACGAGTAGGTTCTAAGTGAACCGGGTTGCATCATGATTGATTTACAGTGTGTCTCACAATAGGTGTCACTTTTTTCAGTCTGGGTTTATTTCAGCTGGTTAATTTTAACAGCGGAATTGATTATACCCGTTTTGAGTATATTTTTTTGACAGCTTGTCGTTGAAGATAAATAAGCGATTCCGTTTGTTTATATTTATATCAGCTACCATGGAAGCCATACGGGAGCAAGTCTTAAAATTACATTTGCAAAAGCTTAGACCATCGATTCGAGTTGTGGCAGAGACAAGAGTGGTCGGTTCACATTATGCGTCGTGGGGTGTTTTGTGAGGTAATTAAACTACATGGAAATGGGTGCTCTCGGTATTCTTAAAGGCATGGTGCATGATATGCATTCTGATAATGAACAAAGCGGATAATAATATTTAATAATCATGAAATTTAGTAAGTACTTTCGTTGACTGCTATCAGATGAATAGTAGGGCTAAACAACTGTAAACAAACATGGTGAAATGTCACTATCTAACAGTATGTTTTAGTAGGATTAGTGAGAGCGGAAACTTGTCATTGATATCTCTTTGATGAAAGAGAAAGTAAAAATGTGTGTGTGTGTGTGTGTGTGTGTGTGTGTGTGTGTGTGTGTGTGTGTGTGTGTGTGTTTAAGGCTGAAAAAGCTACGAAAACCTTGATCATTTGTGCTATGCTAATGAAATAAAACTGAACATGACCTTAAATTTACATCAAAATGAATATTCTATGTTGCATTTTCTGTGTAGCATTTGCATTTGGATTGACGTTTGCACACCTCGTGGATGGAGCTACGATGATGAATTGTTGAAGACCATAAAATGAATCAGTTACTGATCCGTTTCTTCAAGCAAAAATCTCCAAGAAGACACTCCTCGATCGCTCACCTGGCCACGTCCATGCAACCGTTGGAAATAGGGAGGATTTGGTATCTACATAAGGAAGGCACGAGGGACCCACGCATCCTTTATTGGATATCAAAGGAAAAGGGAAATGAATAGTCGGAGAAGACAGTTAAACAGAAAGTGTACAGAAGAAAACTTTATTCAAAAATGGTTGTTGGGAGCATCTAGTCTAAAAAGATTAAGTGATGCTCCATTTCTCTTCAAACGGTTGGGACTCAAGCATTAACTAGCCCCAGATGGCTTATGGTTAAAGCGCCATTACTCTCTCTCTCTCTCTGGAAAGGGAAGAATGTCTGAAAATATTTTTTTCCTGCTCCAAAAAACTTTATGAACAACTGTTCACAAAATTCCATTGTGTTGTCATAGATGATGAAACATACTGCCTAAAAAAATTCATATATATCTAGGGAACGGAATTCTGCCCTGCAAGTATTCGGAAAGATGCCCCCGAACATCTTGAACGGAAATGAAAAACATGCTGCGGTCCGGACTTAGGTGTGAACGGCCTTTAACAAGACGCAATATTAAGGAGGATATAACTATAATTGTCAGCAGGAAATAAATAAGGAACAAATTGAAACGGACTCACCAGGTTGATTGATGATCGGTTGATCATGAAACAAATGGTGTAAAGGTTTGATGTTTCTCATCAAAAGTACCAACGATCTGGTTCCTGTAGTTAAAAGATCTCACCTGAATGACGCAATTGCAGAGCTTGAACTTTCTACATCCTTGTCTTATGCCCTCGTGGTTCCAGCGTTTTTCAAACAAGCCCACAGTCTGCAAACGAAAAAAAAACCAGAACATCTCATCTGTTTTCTGATCAACCTCCACAACCCTTCCTCATCATCAAAACAAAATACCGCAAACTGATGCCTTCTTTGATTTGGATGTTTGGATGATTTGGATGTTCTCAATCAATTTCTCGAACTTTGCTGCCAAAGGATTTACCATTCCAAGAAGTGCGCATAAACATTTATTCATGTTCCAACTCTATCAAGAGGAGAAGGCATTCAATAGCTGTAGCGCATAGTTTTTCGGCCCGTAACGTACACAAATTTGTTTTCAACTGCACAGCGATCGTAAAAGACAACCGAAAAAATAGTAAACTCAAACTCAAATTGCTATTCTTAATCTTCATTATGAAACTTCACTGATTTTAAAATTAAAGGAAATGAAGGAAAAAACTGACAGCGAAAACAAAACACGTTCGCTTTTGTCCGAAGCTTACTTTGATCTTCACATTAATAATTATAGGACAGACTACGCCAAAAATGGATGATGTCTATAAATAGGTCGTTTTATAACGTATACTGTGAAATAATCGATGTGACGATGATTAAAGGTTTGCTTAAAAAATCAATTATTTTTTAGAACGGTCTTCGCTTGATTGACGACGAATAAATAAATGGAAACTACGTTGTTTTCCCAATGAAAAACCACCACCAAATTTTGCGAGTGGCCCCAACAGCCGCGTTACCGTTGGTTTAAGTCGGCTCAAATCGGAAATCGGCTCTAACATTTTAATATATTACAATACAATACAATCGTTTGAATTCAGCGCATTGTTTACCAAAACGAACCCACCCTTTTTATCCAACATCCCTGTGATTTCTTGTGGAAATGTAGAGGATTTATCGGTTTTAAATAAAGCAAGTATCACGTAAGCACTTTCCTATATTTTCCTCATTTGGATGAACCGGTATTGCCTTAGTTTGAGATCACTAGTTTGCACACATTGAGGATGTACCTTAGTCCCAAGCATCACGACGAATAACGGAGTAGCAGCATCGGTTGGTCAATTATGCTCATGCTCATGACAAAAGCAGAATGTCAGAATCAGTCTTGATAAAAGTCATGCTCGTTAGGTTCAAAAGCGTGGATTTTCAGGCAACATAATATTGACTACCTATAAGTTCCATGCGAGAATCAAATGATAACTCGTGACAACAAACGTAAACAGAAGAATGAACGTTCGATTTTCAAAATGCTTTGATGTTCATTTATGTAAACAGGTTCATTTTAAGTATGAATTTCAAAATGTCAGAAATGAAATTCAATTAACCAAAATGAATATCAATTACCCGTCGGGATTGGAAAATATGCAAGGGCAGCTCTGTCCAGGGTATTCTTGTTCAACATTGCTAGCCAAGGGGCAAGACAGCTCCTTATCGCTAGAGTTGCTTTTGAGGTACCTCGGGAAACTCACGTTGCTCAGCAAGCGAGCACTGTCATTTGTTTTTTCTCTGTTTTTGCACAGCAGCTGTCAAGACACAAGCAATTTTCAATGTTTTTATTTTTCTCTATTTAACCCTTATGTGATCGACAGGGTACCCGGGTACCTTTTCATGTTTTACATTACGAAATTTCATAGTTTGTTTTAAAACAGGAAGCTAAAATTCAGTGACATCTTAATAAAAGTTGGAAAGCAAATTTTTGCATAATAAGCACATTTTGTATAGTAGCAAGGGGGGGCCGAAAGGTGGGAATCCTATTGTTGTACCCCTTAAGTGATCGCCAGGATACCCGGGTACCCGGAGTATAATAACTCTGGCAATTATTGACCGATTTTAATTCTTTTGGCACAGTTAGATTCAAAAACTATTCGCTTCAGGGACATTATCGGCAATGACTATTTGAATTCATCTGGTTCCTGTAAATCCGGGTTTCCGGGGCTGTGTTCCAGTACGGTGACACAATTTGGAACATCTATTGAATTTCCAGGAATGGATGCCAAAATCTTTGGAATAATTCCTAGACACAATATCTATTCTATTGTAGGGCGTATGTCGACTTGTTCATGGAACGGCCATTCTGTAATAGGTTCTCAAGGGACCTAGAGTGGCCATGAACATATTTAGAAAGAAGCCCTGGCCATATGGGTATCAAAATCTATGAAATTTCTCCAGTAGGATATTTCTCAATGTTTTGTGGCCATCTGATGATTTCTCCTCGGAACTGTCTTTCCGGAACAGGTGCCCGTGGGTCCTCGAGTGGCCATGAACATTTTCAGTAGAAAACCCTGGCAATTCAAAATTCATGAAATTTCTCCAGTAGGATATTTCTCAATGTTTTGTAGCCATCTGTCTTTCCGGAACAGGTTCCCGTAGGGCCTCGAGTGGCCATGCACATTTTCAGTAGAAACCCCTGGCAATACTCAAAATTGCTATATGAGTACCATTGATACACCCTACTACGCCCGGGGCCCTTTGAAATTCTCAAAGAAGTGCTTCTTACAATCATTAAACTACGTTGGCTCTATTTTGATCCACCTTTCACTTAAAGTGTTCTCCAAAATAGTTATCGTCTCATGGAAAACTAAAGACACTGTAGGTTGAGCCATACCGAGCAAAAAACTTCCACCTACATTCACTTGATATGACCCACTGGCAAGGAGATTCAGCGTTGCAGCTACCTTAAGCGCAGCAGGAATTGCAGCACATCTGGAGCTTGGTGGGAATGAAATCGTATCTAATAAAAATTTAAATGCCTCCCGGCTAAGTCCTAAGTACTGCCGGAACCTTGAAAGAGAAAACATAATAATTTCACACATAGAAAACCATACTACAATTTACTCACTCATTTTCACTCAAAGAAAGTGGATTGCTGCAATCCCTCAGCTTACGTCTCTGCGGAATCAGAGTGTTTTCTTCATTATCACTGTCACTGTCGTCAAAAAACATTGTGAAAACTTTTCTTTTAAATATCAATTTTCTGCGGCAAATATTTCACTACCGAGCAAGTTATGTAGGTTTGAATACATTTATAATTTGACATTTCTCTTCGAGTTGATCTAGTAGCCATTCAGCTCGAAATCTAGTTCGCAAAAATGATGAACTCGAAAAAAATACGCAATACCAAACATAACTCGATTCGAGTTTCAAATTTCTCGAATCGAGTAACTTGAATCGAGATGCGCAATGCCACCCCTGGTCATTAGACTTCGGAAAAGCCGTCCGTATCACATATCACATATTAAATAATCCTAGAACCCTCATGGTCTTGGAACAGGGCTCGCTGTTGTTCCATCTTCTACTGCCATTAGCAGAATATCCACAATTTTTCCAAACAAATTGGAAGTCAAACTTTTTGAAACCCTGGCAACCGATAAAGAGCGATGTAGATTGATTCAATTTTAAGCTGTATTGAGTTTCTCGCGAGTTACTCGGTGCATCAATGCAACTCAAAGTATAGCTGTCTCACCCCTAGTTGCTAGCGTCTATTCTTCTGGGACGATGATGACGGCCTTGGATGTTCCAAGATCGTATTAGGATTCAAAATCACTTAATAATAAAAAAAAATCATCACTAGAGATGATATTCAGATTTCGTCAAATGAAATTCATGCCTACACGCCCGTTTCATTTTACTCAATTTTTGATTACAATTTTTGAGTACAATTGTATACTATCTCTTTTTCTCTCACAGAAATATTACTCAATTTTCGTTAAAAAGTGGATCTACTCAATTTATGAGTAGATCCACTTTTTACGAAAATTGAGTAACATTTTCGTGTGAGAAAAAGAGATAGTATACAATTGTACTCAAAAATTGAGTAAAATGAAACGGGAGTGTACCGATTGATAATCAAAACAACAGTGACAGCAGATTTTCGACCCGCACATAGAGCCGACATTGCAGCAAAGAAAATTCAGTTGGCATAGAAGTGACAGCGGTAACCATGAAAACCGGGAAAGTTAACATCATCATTACACTGGGATAAAATCTTTTTCACTTCTCATGGATGCTTTATGAAAATCCAAGCACTGGTCAGAATATAGCACTTATAGCATTATAGCAGCATTTGATTACCGAAATTGGAAATGTTCACTGAAAACAAATGATGTTCAAACATCAAGCACTGAGCTAGAACCTAGAACTATGTCTACAAGCCCGAGTAAAGTGTAACATCATAAATATAGCAATTCGAAAACTTACGTTGATATCAACATCAAATTGAAATCAAAATTTGATTTCACTTCACAATTGTCAAATTTGATAACAAATTCAGTTTGCATATTGCTGTAATCTTGCGTTCACTTTTCTTTGAGAAAAGAAGTTTTGTTTTCATTGTATTGACAGAACATCAAGTGGAATGCTTATTTTCCTATCAACGGGAAAAAATGTACAGCAAATTTACATTTCATTTTGCTCTCACTTTTAGCAGGATCGGTTTTTATTTGATGTCATAGGAATAAATTTTTGCTATCAATTTTGATCTTTTATCCGCCAAAACGACCAAAACGAGAGCAACTTGAGTAATCACCCGAGTAACACATCTTCAAGATTTTATGTTGAGCAAGCTGCTATGAAACCAAATTTAGTCACATAAAAGTATTTTCAACTGTTATAAAACATATGTGTTGCTAGGGCATTCTCGGCAACATCACAACATCATATTTAGTTTTCTATTTGATCTCAGACTCTACATACTCAGGAGGTCATGTGCTGATGACATATTCCTAATCAAAAGAATGTCGCGCAAGTGGATGGATCTGTAATACTTGCAACATTTGTAATAGGGTAAATGTACCAATAGTGGCGCATTTAGTAATCGTCATTGATGATTCAGGCTTAATCTTATATGATTTTCAAACATATTCGTGATGTTAACTTTTTATATTGTTGATCCATCTTTAAAGTGTCTAAAAATAACGTCTTTTGCTATTAGAAATGGAAAGTATCTAAAAAAAAGCAATTTATCTGGCTATCTCTTTGTACCTATAGTGGTGGCATGGTTCCTATAGTGGAGGTATCATGTACCAATAGTGGAGGCAATTAAAAATCATTAATAAGCCTGAATAAAATAAAGTTGAGATGATTGATTGACTGCGAAATTCACTTCCAGTCAACTGTTAGGGGACGTGCATAAATTACGTAGGGTATTAAATTATCATTTCCAACTTCCTTCTTCTGTGACATGAATGCAGCGTCACGTTAAACAAACGATCTGTTTAACCAGAATAGTCACGTTTCTCGCCCTACAAAATATAAAAATTTACAATATTAATAGACTCTTCGATATCAGGGGCTGTTCATAAACCACGTAGATCGATTTCTGGGGATCTCAAACCCCCGTCCTCCCCCCTAGTAGACTTTGGTACAAACACAATTTTCGAAATTTATATAAATCGTAGACTTTTGCCACACATACCCCCCCCCCCCCCTCCCTCCTTAGAAGTCTACGTAGTTTATGGATAATCTCTTAGAAACGAAGGAATAAAACGATCGTAATGTTTACGACACCAACTGTGTATCTTATTTATTTACTGCTTTGGAATTCACCGTCATGACGCAATGGTCTTTGACTGCATGCCTAAGGTATAAAATATAACAAAATCAACTTCATGTGAAATAAAAATAAAACAAAAATTTAAATTTAGATCTTTGCAGTTGCCAGCTTAATCCTTCCACTTCAGTTTCAGCGCCTCAAGTTACTTCACTTTCTGCTGTTTTTGCTGGTTGATTTCCTTAAGCTTACTCTGCTTTCCCTTCTCTTTCTTCTTCTTCCGTAGCTGGGCCTCTTCCTGTTTTTGCTGTTTCAGCTGTTTAGCTTCTTCCTGTCGACGTTTTCTGATTTCTGTTTTCTCCTGTTTCAGCTGTTCGGTTTGGTATATCGAATTGCTCCTCAGCCTCGAAGACATTTTCGCCAACATCCTCGACAAATGCCGAATCATCTCCAATGTTGTCATGCAACGACAGAGATTCCTCCTGATTATCACTTCCGGCATCAATGTTCTGCGAATCGAAAGGCAACAGCAACATCTCATAGAGCTTTTGAATGACCAATCCTTCTTCAGAAATCACAGATCCATTATTTAGTCCATTTATGCGCTCTACGCCAATGCAATCTATCGCAGCTTGGATGGTAGACGTTGGAATGACAATTGAATCTTCCAGCACAACTGCTCCTGCAGCAAGCTGGAAATCAGGAAATTCCTCTACCGGTGCTGCCGCACCCGGATTCTGTTCAATCGTCTCGGCAACGTCAGATGCTTCGGGGTTCAGTTCGTTTTGCGGCGCTGTCTTGGCGATGCACTTCTCATGATCAACGTTATTCGGGCCAAAATGGAAAAGACCGCATACCCTGATTCCATTCACGATGCTGGTCTTTTTGATTCCCATCTTCATTGCATTTTGCAACACGCCAGGAAAGTGCTTCAACGTCAGAATTTCTCCTCCGTGTTCCAACCGCCAGTTTGCTACAGCACTCATCCAGGCGCTCTTGAGTGGCTTGAATATAGCAACATCATCAGGCTGCGTAATCCTGGTAGTATTTGGATACAACGCAATTAGGATGATGCCCAAATCCAAACATAACTCGGCTACCTCCGCAACCATATGAGAGGAGTGGCCGTCGACGAAGAATAGCACCGGGAACTTAACCTTTTTCTTCAGCAGGAGTGGGTAAAAAACATTCCGGATGTATAACATGAAGTTTATGGCGTCCATCCAACCTTTCAGGCTTTTTCCGATGCCCCCGTCTTTCGGGAACAGTCGAAGGATGTCAGTAGGAATGCGCTGCATCGGAAGAATGACACATGGAGAAACAATTGATCCATCAACTCCTAATGTAAACATTGTGGTTATGTTCTTGTGACCGTCGGCATGCTCGCACTCTTAGACATTTTTGCTGTCACGACTAGCGAGCACGGCTTTCGTCTTCGGATGTAAGAAGAACGACGTTTGATCGCCGTTGTAAACTCGGGATGGATCCAATATTGCGGCCATTAGTTCCTCTTCCTCTAGATAGGATGTCAGTTTCGCAAACCAACCACGAATGTCGGCCTCTGTTACTTTTGCGCTGGCGGAGGATACTGATTCAGGCGTTCAGAAAGTGATTTCATTGTGACGGCGAAGGAATCCCTTCATCCATTTACGACCTACAACAACAAAATTGTTAGCTAGTTCTGTCCATTTCTGGTATTCTGGTACACTTCTTACCTGGAACATTGTCCGTGAACGGATTGGGCCGAGAAACGATGTCAAAGAACGTTTTAACTTTGTGCAGCAGTAATTCTTTTACGATTGGGAATCCTTTCTTCTCCATAACAATCGCAAACTTCACAAGTTTTCGCTCCTCATCCTCAGTCAGCACTGTTTTGGTCCTTTCCGAACTTTTGTTATCCATTTTTCACTGAGCCGGTAGCGAACGGTAAATTGCGGAATTCCGTAAGTCTTACACGCTCCGTACAATGTCTTTTGTTTCGAGGTGACTAATTCCATGCAGCGGCCGATCACCGCTTCATCGTATTTTGGAGCAGTTTTCGCTGACGAAGCCATTCTACAACAAGTTAGATCATGTAGATGCGTATAGTTAGTGAATATTTATTATTTTTACCCGTTTTCACACCAAAATCGAGCAAAATCTTCAACTTTTTTGCGGCTTGCGCTGACGGGTCACTTGTAAACATTGGAGTAGCACCACTATGGGAACATGTGTGTTTTTGGTGCCAATAATGGCACAACGGGAAAATTCGAGGAAAATTGATAAAATGTTGTAAATATGAACTGAATTTGACGAAATTGAATGTATTTTAGTCTGTTAGAGTTTAAGTGATAGTGTTCACATAGTTTAACAACAATCTATAGTGTCAAGTTACTTGTGAAAACTCAAGGAATGCAGTAGAGCGTCTACACTTTTTTTTCGGGAGTGTTTTTCTTGGTCGTTATTTTATGAAAACAACCGATTTTTAGCTCAAACGCGGCCTTTAAGCCAAGTTAAAGATTTGTAATTGATTAGTTTGTGTAATTGCATTCTATTTCCTAAAATGGATGCATTTTATACCAATACAACCACTATTGGTACTACCTCCACTATGGGTACACTTATTTATTTAACTATTATTTAACGAAGCTATTATAGAAAAGAACTATCTACTCTCCTATTTCTTGATTCAGCAAAGAACAAATAAAGAATGTAGGAACAATGAGAATCATATGGGAACAACAATCTTATTTACAAATCTTCTCATTATTATTTTCCTTCTATGATAAAACGAATTGCCTCGCAGAAAATAACCACCTCGATTTTCGGCCTTTTTCGTCTGTCTATAGAAAAATATTAAACAAATTAAACAAACCTTTTACAGCATTTCTTCTTAACAAATTTTCTGGTAACTAACTTCCATCCATCTTCCCATTGATCATTGCAGATATCCTATTTCATTGCCGACCTGTCCAAAGACTGCACCGTTGTATGCCGACTCCTGAGCCGATAGTCCCAGCAGAAGAGGAAGATGACGAACGATGCGGCGACAGCGAATGCCGCCTACGATCAGGGCAACTGTAAGAAGCGAGAATCGTGGCACACGAACGGGGATGCCACGGATCCACCGGGTGGCGAGAAGGATGATGGAACCGACCCGGACTCGAACCCCGGTGATCAGACTAAGGAAACGACCTCGTTAAATCCCAAGGGGACGGCCCTGAGCGGGAACAAGGAACGGGCACTGGTGGTAACGCTGACTGGCGAGCGGCGTCGGGAGACGTGGAGCCAGAAGGCCGAGTTCCTGTTGGCGGTCATCGGCTTTGCGGTGGATTTGGGCAATGTGTGGCGCTTCCCGTACATTTGCTACCAAAATGGGGGCGGTGCATTTCTCATCCCGTACTGCATCATGTTGCTGTTCGGTGGCTTGCCTCTGTTCTATATGGAATTGGCCCTGGGGCAGTTTCATCGGTGCGGCTGTCTCACGATTTGGAAACGGATTTGTCCGGCACTGAAAGGTAAGTGAAACTGAAACTTTAATTCCATTGATTTGTCCCGTAGGGATGGGATTCTTTTTCCTCGTTTTGTAAACTGATTGATTTTTAGCAAACTTCGTGCTCGGCAGCTTTGGTAGTTTTCGAAAATCAGAAGGGAAATTCTAATTGCTCTAATCGGAGGAGTTTCGCAGTAGCGAAAAAAAAATCGTGAACGTGACATTTTCCTGTTCCAACGCATGGAAAAGTAATGCAGAAGAAAAAATAACATTCTTAGTAACCTACAGATAGAAAGTTTCCCTATAGAACCTACGCCAACTTTTTTTTTGTCTTGATCCAGGAAAAGCGGGACACCGAAAGAAGAAGCTTTCATTACGTGATGATTTACTTCACTGCATCACGGCCTGCTTCGATCCAAAGGGGAATTCGTCACTCGTAATATTTTCACATTCGCCTCGTGATGGCCGGAAAGAACAAGAAAGCTAGCAGGAATCAATAAGGGGTAAAAACTTGAAACTCTTGTGATCTGACTCGGTTAAGGAGAGTCCCACACACTCACACTCAAGGAGCACTGACTGAGTGTGACGGTGTGGTGGCGCCAAACTGATACCAAAGGTAAACAGTTTTAGAATCATATCGTCGTCGAGTGGTGGGACATGGAGGATGCTATGGATCGTGATGGTGAAATGATGAGAAAAGATGAAAAAAAAAGCGAACGCTGAGGAAAAAATATCAAGGTAATAAAACACGTTGCAATGTCGGATATCTACTATCATCGGTTGCTCTGTGGCTCCCTGGCTGACTGACTGATTTTCGTTTCCCATGTAACTTTGCAGGATCCAAACAACAGATGAAAACGAGAAAAGGCAAAAAGGTTGCGCCGATTTTCAAGCGAACCGGAAAAAGAGTCAGCGTTTTCGCTCGTTGGGGGGCTCAACAGAAGTATTTGATTTTCCTAAATGTTTTAAAAAAGCTTAAAGTTGAAATCATTATGCCATGTGTGTGTGTAATATGTTTTGGCTTCGATTGATTGAATTTGCGTGTTATCGCAGATGAGTTTCCATCACAGAACACTTTAAAGTTAGTTGAAGAAGTCGTTGAGATTGTCATTTGCAGATATTTACTTAACATTTTTGAAAGGTGATTTTTAAGACAGCGTAGGCCATGCAAAGTTGTTCATGTGAAAATTTTCAAATTCTTTAAACGGCTTACTGGGACTTGCTTCGGGATGAAGAAGAATGACAAGCACGAGATGGAGTCAACAGTCTTCATTTCTTACCAGACCAAGAAGGATAATAACTTTAAATTGTTTATGAATAGACAATTTACTTTGCATTTAACCTTCTTCTCATGCTCGCTGGAGCAGCCGGGACGGAAGCTGTGATCGTATTGATTGCTCAGATTGAGATGGTAAGAAATTGAATTAAATTTTATGTGTCACATGAACGATAACCCGTTCTTCGTGCTCCGCTTGGGTGCTCGGCAGCCGAAACCGGAAGGGATCCGGATTTTCCGAATCAGAGCCATCTTTTAGATGGCCTTGATGATTGGAGGAAAACTTTAATCGACTCTAACCGTCCTCTCGTCGCATGTTGGCTGTGAACTTGATTAGAAGTTCTGTGCGTAGATGAGAAGCAATTAAAATTAAAGCTCTTGGTTCATCCTAGCTCCTTAAAGAGCCGTGCCTAACGGGTTTTTTGGAGAATGTGGGCCAGAGACGGAATGGAAGGAGATAATGTCATCAGCAGCATTGACTCGGTACCGGCTGAATCTACAATCACAAATCGTAATTTCTCCGAAACTGACTCATGCGGGCTGGTGACGGGCCGACGGTTTTGTCCTTTCCATCCAGCGTATTGTATATGAGATTACAGTATAGTAGTAAAAGTACGACAATCATCGTCGTTTCCTCAACGTGTGCCACATGGCAAAACTGTTCCGAGTAATTAATTTGATTTTGCCGAATGATTTCCCTGTGATGGGTTCCAGCTCACACGATGAGGCAGTATGGCCATTGTGCATCGCGAAAACTTGCTGATTAATTGAACGAAGATCATCGTTCTTACGAGAGCATTTCAGTACCGGTAATCTTGGTCGTATTTCTTTGCTGAGGACTATCACACTAGATGATATTGTGTATCATATAGGATAATGCATCATAAGTCGTTAAACGCTGTTCTTGGAAAAAAATCGAAAGAACATGAAAGCTCAACAAACAAACATTTTACGTCCTGCGGCTACGGAGAATTTATTCTCATCCTTCTCTAAGCATATCGTTCAATCAGGGTTGCCAACTGTTTTCTGTTTAAATTCACAAATTGTACCCTTAAAACGAATGCTACCAATTAGAGAATATGCGAACGTGTACAACTTTTAACCAAATAAGGTTCTGAAATGTTTTGATTAATGTTTGATTATTTCAAAGATTATTTTTTGATGATGTGAGAAGAGAAACGGTACTTTGAAAATTTTGAGAGAATAAACGGTTTGAGGGAGATTATCGGTACTGCTTTTTACTTCATTCTTGACATTTCAAGTTTATTGCATTTAATTTGCTTCATAAATATCATATTACCCGTTCTCACCCGACTAGTTTGTTTTTGAAGTTTAATTTTTTTTAACCAAGTCGTGCTTAGTATAGTTTTTCAGGTGCCAAACTTTCAATTTTTCAACATTGATTTCCCGTTAATTTGAAGGTTATTTTTTTATATATAAATCATTAATCTCTACAGGCTCAATCGAATCAACTTTACAGAGCCAAGTTCTCATATTTAGGGGGATTAAAACCGATTACTCGCGGCCGTCTCGAGGTTAATAGGAATAACAATTTAAGCTGTGGAAAGATTGGCGGAAATTTGAAATATGGTTTACTTAGCACATTTATTTTCAATTTTAAATTGCCTAAGAACTTATAACTATACAACTTTTGGTTTTCTTTTGACTTGAAACACAGACAAAAAAAAATACTAATAGTAAACATACAGGTTAAACAAACTAAAATCTAAGGCTTATGTTAGTTAAACACATAACTGAGTTTTATAAACTCCAGATCACGTAGAGCCAAAATATCTCAAACCGGTACATTGGGTTGTCTACCTCGAGCCCGAAGGGAATCATAAAGCTCAGATCTGAACTCCACGATGCTCAGCACAAGACCAAATAAAGTATAGAACGGTCAAAACTTGGTCGATTCAAATATGACATAGTTTTTTTAATCGTGTATTTAAAAAACTTGAACACCCCTTATTTTGTAGGTGTATGCGTACAAAATGTTGACACTATTTTGTTTTTGCTATTTTCTATTCAGTTGTCAAAATGGCGTCGAAGCAACAAGAGCAGCGTATCAAAATTTGGCAGGCGCATAAGTAAAATCCAAAATTTTCCGACGCTTGGCAAAATCTCTTAGTATTGCCAAATCAACCGTGACGAATGTTATAAAAGTGTTCGAAGAACGTATGACGACTGCCAGGAAGCCAGAATCAGGTGGAAACCGAAACCAGGAAGCCGCAGCGACCGGAACAGCCAAAGGAAGGGCGCGTAAGTTGTAAACGAGTCCCAGGTCAAGAGTTTTATACGGTTACCGGAAAAGGAAAGGCTCAAGATAACTTTAAGCAGAAAAAAATGTCAAAATCCCAAAAACATACTTGGTTTGGCAGGCGATTTGCACCCGTGGTCCAAAAAGCGAAAGTTTCGTGACAACTGGCACTGTCGACCTAAATATTTATGTAATGAAATGCTTGCAAAATCGCTTATAGCCTTTTTAAAGAAACATAGTTGTTCCGTGCTGTTTTGGCCAGACCTCGCTTTTTGCCACTACGGAAAAATGGCTCAGAAATGGTATACCGCCAATAGTGTGCAAATTGTACTCAATGAGAAAAACCATCAAAACTTGCCGGAACTGCGCCCAATTGAAAAATATTGGGCAATCGTAAAAAGAAACCTCAAGAGAACTCCAAAAACAGTTGGAAATGAAAAACAGTTCAAGGAAAATGGGCGTTCAGCATCAAATAAGGTGGATATAACAGAGGTACAAAACTTGACGGAAGGTGTGAAACGTAAAGCCCGACAGTTCACATTTGGAAAATCGGAAGCCTAATCAAATGATTTTCCTGTGATTGGGAAACTAGGAGAGTTTAAAATTAACACTTCATTTGATCACTTTTTGGAAAATTGCCCCAAATCTCCTTTACTCCATTCATGCTGCCAGCTGACGAGTGACCGTTGACGAAAAATTGGAAAAAAATCATTGAAGACGAACTAGCCAGGTGGCTAAAAGTCACTTAAAAAGCAAAAAAAAAAAAACAATTGAAGACTATTTGCCGATCTTAAATGTCATCTTCCATGGCGCCCAGCTTTGCAAGTTAGTCCGCTCTCTCGTTACCCAGAATCGAACAATGAGAAGGGACCCATACAAAGGTGATGATAAAATAACGCGAAGATAAAGCACTCAGAAGCTCCTGAATTTTCATGAGAAAATACGAAGAGTGCTTTACCGGCCTCAAGGAACGAATAGCCTCTATAGAACTGACACTATCCATGAAAATGAAATACTGATCGGGTGTAAGTGAGGTAACAATTTCTAGCGTAAAGTGTATAGCAGCTAATTCAGCGACATATACGGAACAAGGAGTTTGAAGTTTTTGAATTTCATTATATATACCAAAGCCTGCTGACTCCTCTATGAATTATCCATAAGTGAAAAACCATTTAGTGGAATCAACTTGGCCAAACTTTGCCGCACGCGATACGAAGACAGCGATAGTGAATACATTCCAGTTTGATAATGTGTGACCGAACCGCCGACTGAAAGCAAAAACTACCGTATTCTATAACCGACAAAATCGTTGTCCGGTACAACGTTAGAAGATCTTGTGGATGTGCTCCCCACCAGGTTCCGGTAATTGTTCGAAGAAAGTTGATCCATTGCTGGCACTTTCGCTTCAGATACTCAATGTGGGATCTCCAGGTGCACTTTGAATCGAGCCACCCCAAGATATTTAAATGACATAGAATGAGTCATCAGCTTACCCCAAGTTGGAAGTTTCGGTTGTGCAGGGTTATGCGTCCTAGAAAAAACTACCAACTCAGTTTTCTCCGTAGAAAATTCGATACCTAGCTCTAGAGCCCAAGTAAACAAATTGTCTAAGGTATCCTGCAAGGGTCCTTGCAGATCGGCCCTATTGAGTCCCGTGAATGACACTACGCCATCATCTGCAAGTTGTCACTTAGACAACCGTCGAAAGTTAAAGGTTGCTAGCGGTGTTGTAAATAGTCATTACACTTTCACCTCAGTAAGATTGATTTAGTAGCTGAATTTCAGAATAAGGTTTGTGAAAAAAATTGTAGCTATTGACTAATTCTACATCGCTGATTCAAAAATTTGTCTAACAGTGCATTTCCCTAACTGTAATATTGAAAGTGTTATATTCACTGCAATAGTGGATTGATACATAATGATAATTATCACTCGTTATCCCGAATCACTCGTTATCTAGAACAATACAGTGACAAATTCATGAGTGCATGAGCATTAACATGATTGACCGCTCGAGTTGGCTACTCCGTTATGGCCAGATCCGTTGTTATTACACAGAGAACCTAGCTTGGAACTAACATACATCCTCAATGTGTAAAAACGGGCGAACCCAAACTAAGGCAATACCGGTGCCAGCCCCGCTCGAATGCAGGTCAAGTAAAGAAAGGGCAGGAATATATTGACGTGATACTCGCTTTATTGGAAACCGAGAACATCTCTGCACTTTTATGAGAAATCACTGGGATGTTGGATAACAGGATTGGGTAGCAGCAGGGTTCGTTTTGGTAAACAATAAGCTGTCTATAAATATATAAAAAAAATATTAGTACCGATTTGACCTTATTGATACCAACAGTATTGGGGCAACTCGCAAAGTGTGATGGTCATTGATAAAACAAAGTTATTTTATATAATGCTGAAAAGCCGTTTTGGACCGATTTAAACCACCAGTAAGGATGCTGTTGGAGCCAATCACACAATAGGATAGTGGCTTCCCTGTTCCAAGATATCAATACAGTGATTTAAAAAAATTAAATATATATTTTGGTACCGGAAAATGTAGAAACTATTTTGTACATACATCTTAATTAACTTAAATCTAGACCTTTATGAGTTTTTCAATAAGTTCTAAATTTGGTGACAAAATTCATCAAACAATTAAATAAAATAAAAATAATAATAAAATAACAATAATACTAATTGAATTAAGTAACTACCCTGCTAGGTTTCGTGCGTCGCAACACTGCGCAATTTGACGACGTGTTTGCTTTGAAAGCGGTATACTGCTCTCTGATTTTTAGCGGTTTTGAATATGAAGTGCAAATATGGGCTCTATACCATCCTGTCCATGTATAGTGCATGGGAAGCATTCAGCGAAATCTTATGCTACCTTTGACCAATCCCGTTAATCTGCCACCAAACGAACACAGATGTGCACTTATTGGACTAGAAAATCTGCAAAGACTGTTTATTATTGACATGATAAATAATCGCATTGACTGCAATAGTGTGCTTCGAGACATTAATTTCCACGCTCCAGCTGGCCTTCTCCGTAATTCGAACCTCATATGGGCTCCTCGACACCGTTCTGTTTATGGCTTATGGGACAACTATACGTCGGGTACACTTGTGTGTAAAGTAAAAGAGCGCGTTCGATTTCAACTGTAAAAACTCGGTTTATTTCATCGACTAGGTCTGCTTTTATAGTTTGTCATACAATTCAAGTCATCTAATTCAATAGGAAGCATGGTCAATAATATTCAAATACAAAAAGGCGGAACTATTCTGTTAGGAATGAAAAGGAGCTTTGGCGCACTTTTCGTGTGTATCATGCAATACAGAAAATGTTGCGTGGTGGATGTTGCAGCGATGATAGTGATGCTACAGTACCCCCCTTCTAGAGAAGCCGACGATTATTGGAATCGCTTTGGAATCCTCACACGCCGCCCATAACGAGTAACCTTCGTTGCTTGATCAGTCGACGTCGTTGAAGCTGGACGATTACACTCGGGATGTGGCTGCTGTTGATCTTCTGTTGTGTATGCGGGCTTAAGACGATCAATTGAAATATTCACATTACGGCCGCCGACGTTGATTTTGTAGTGCTTATTGGTTCGCTCAAGCACCGGGAAGGGTCCATCGTAAGGTGGTGATAGCGACGGTCTGATTGAATCATTTCTGATGAACACATTTTTACACGTGCTGAGATCGGGGTGCACAAACACATTACCACTCTCATGCCAAGCTGTATCGGGTGGTCGCAGTTTTCGCATAGCATTTCGTAGATCATTCGCAAAATCAGATGTAGTTGTGATACGAGAATTTTCCCCAAAAAACTCGCAGGGAATCCGAAGAGTCGTCCCATAAACCATTTCTGCCGGTGATGCACTGATGTCCCCTTTATAGATGGTTCTCAGCCCGAGTAGTATCATCGGAAGATGCTCGGTCCATCGATCGGGGTTGTGACAAAGAATCGCAGCTTTCAATGTTCGGTGCCATCGCTCGATAATACCATTTGACTGAGGGTGATACGGTGTAGTTCGGAAATGAGTAATCCCAAACGTTCGACACAACTCGTTGAAGAGGGTCGATTCGAATTGTCGTCCTTGATCAGATGTAATCTGTTTCGGTACGCCATAACGAGAAATCCATCCAGTGACAAGAGCGTGAGCAATGGTGGATGCCGTCATATCAGGAATAGGTATTGCCTCCGGTCAACGAGTAAACCTATCAATGATGGTAAGACAATATCGGTGGCCGTTGCTCGGTGGAAAAGGTCCGACGATATCGATGTTTATGTGGCTGAATCTATCGTCAGGCAAAGCAAAACGTTCTAGAGGTGACTTGGTGTGGCGCGACACTTTAGACCGTTGGCACGGTTCACATTGTTTGGCATAAGCGATACTGTCCTTTCGTATACTTGGCCATACAAATCGCTGAGCCATCAATCGGGCTGTTGCTCTCGTTCCTGGATGTGAAAGATTGTGGGTTGCTTGAAGAAATTGGTGACGAAATTTTTTGGTAATGAATGGTCTGATGCGATTCCCAGAGCAGTCGCAATACAAGTGTAAATTTGATCCTGGAACAATAAACTGTTTTAGGTTTAATGAGGTTTGTATTTTATCTCCCAGAATCGCAGTTAATTCGTCGTCGATTTCTTGATCGGTGGCGAGGGCATTAAAGTCAACCTTTGGGACAGCATGAACAGCGGCAATTCGAGAGAGTAGATCTGCTACACAATTCTCCTTACCAGCTACATGACGAATGTCTGTGGTGATTTGGCCGATGTAATCTAATTGTCGTGCTTGTCGATCAGATGCTTTTTCTAGGTTCTGTTGAAATGCGAACACGATCGGCTTGTGATCGGTGTATATGTGACAGTTTCGACCTTCTAACATGTATTTGAAGTGTCGCACTGCCAGGTATATCGCCGTTAGCTCTCGATCGTAGGTACTATACCTTAGTTGTGCCTTATCGAACCTTTTGGAAAAGAAACCTAGGGGCTGAACGTGGCCGTTAACAACTTGATGCAGTACGGCACCGGCTGCTGTATTCGATGCATCGACCCACAAAGATAGCTCAGCATCTCGTGCAGGATGAGCTAATAATGCTGCATTTGCAAGTTGTTGCTTGCATTTTTCGAATGCTGACAAGGTTTCATCTGTCCAGATTAGTACCGAGCGATCGTTTTTCTTATTTCCTGTAGTCATATCGAGTAGCGGCATTTGTGCTACGATAGCGTTTGGGAGGAATCTTCTGTAGAAATTAATTACAGCAAGGAAGCTTTTGAGCTCTTGCACTGTGGTTGGCCGTTTATAATTGCGCACAGCTTCTACTCGCTCGGGTAATGGACTTATTCCTTCGGGTGAAACTGAGTGACCAATGAATGTTAGTTCACTTTTACCGAACTCACATTTGGCTACGTTGATGGCCAGATGATACTGTTCAAGTCGCCTGAACACTTGACGAAGATGATCGCGATGTTCCTCTTGGGATGATGACGCGATGAAAATATCATCAATGTATGGGTATACGAAATCCAACCCTCGTAGAACTTCGTGGATGAGTCGTTGGAAGGTTTGAGCAGCGTTGCGCAGTCCGAACGTCATGTGGGTGAATTCAAACAAACCAAACGGGGTCGTGATCGCAGTTTTTGGTATGTCGTCGGGGTGGATGGGTACTTGGTGAAACGCCTTCTGCAAATCAATCTTCGAGAAAATATTCTTTCCATGCAAAATAGAGGTGAAATCTTGCAGATAAGGGAGAGGATATCTATCGGGCACTGTTTGAGCGTTGAGTGCACGGTAATCTCCGCAAGGCCGCCAGGTTCCATCCGCTTTCTTCACCATGTGTAGTGGACTTGCCCAACTGCTGGACGATGGCCGACAAATTCCCAGTTTCATCAAATTTTCGAACTCCGTGCGAGCAGCAACAAATTTTTCTGGAGCAAGCCGTCGCGGGCGAGCAAACGTTGGTTGACCAGTTGTTTCGATCCGGTGTGATATTGAGCATTTACTTACGGTGCCAGGAGGGGGCATCTGCGTGATTGATGGGAATTCTGATAGCAGCTCGGAATATGGTGATGTTCGACTAAACGTTTTAATGGAGTTTTCGTTGGTTTTTTCAAGCATCGCCATTGTCTCAAGCTTCGTGGTATTGTCTATTAAGCGATGGCGTTTCAGATCGATCAATAGGTCATAGTGGCAGATGAAATCTGCGCCGATGATCCCTGTTGTTACGTCTGCTATGAGGAAAGTCCATAAAAATTCACGTCGAAGGCCGAGGCTGACTTTTAGTAATGCTTCTCCGTAAACCTTTATTGGAGATCCGTTGGCGGCGAACAGTCTTACAGTGCTTGGTTTGATGCGGGATGATTTTGAATCTCTCGGGATGACCGATACATCAGCACCAGTATCGATGAGGAAACACCGGTTGGTAATTTTATCAGCTATTTTGAGGCGAAAAATCGTGGCTGTGTCGGACGGTTCGCTTTTTTCCATCACATGATCTTGCGGTTGGCGTCATTGTTGACTTGCTTTTGATGGTTGCCCGAATGAACACGGCTTTCTGCACCGGCGTGCATCTCCTCCAAATGTTCGATGGTACCAACACATGTCGTATGATGATTGGACGTCAGTGCGTTGATCTCTTCTGGTTCTGCTGCGAGAACGGGATTGATCTTGCCAGCTTCTTTGTGGCTGGAACATTTGCTCAAATTTCCGGTTTAATTGCAAGATTTCACGATGAAGAGCTTCCATACTACATTCGCTAGATGTTTCGAGCACGGTGGCTGGCGTTGTTGAAGTAGTACCGATGGTGTTGATGTTACGAAAACCCATTGCGTCGATGATCGCGTCGGCAATGGTAGCCTTTTCTAATGCATCGCCTTTAGATGCAATTACAGCCGCTTGAGCGTGGGGTGGAAGCCTGGAGGCCCACAAGTCTAAGAGCACTGGTTCGCTTAACGAACTACCTGCGACGCTTACCATTTCATTGTAGAGCTGGCTGGGTTTCATGTCTCCTAGTGGCATATCGGAAAGTACTCGTTGTAAACGTTTCTGTTGGCTGTCGGCGAAATGATCAATTAACTTTTTCTTGATGTACGGATAGCGGTCGGAAGCCGGGGTGGCGTCTATGATAGATCGCAGCTCTGTTAACTTCTCTGGTGGTACCTGTGCCATGACAATGTTGTACTTTTTCGCGTCGTGTTGATTGCCCAGTCCAGAAGCAGCAAACCAGAATTCTAGCGATAAGAAGTACGACTCGATGTTCGATGCAGACATTGCCGGCGGGTTGAGACGTGGCAAGTTGATCGTTTCCACATTTGCAAAATCTTGCTCATGTAGACCGCTGGGTCCGGACAATTGCTTATTCTCCGTCATTGCGCGAACACGGGGTCACCAATTATGGGACAACTATACGTCGGGTACACTTGTGTGTAAAGTAAAAGAGCGCGTTCGATTTCAACTGTAAAAACTCGGTTTATTTCATCGACTAGGTCTGCTTTTATAGTTTGTCATACAATTCAAGTCATCTAATTCAATAGGAAGCATGGTCAATAATATTCAAATACAAAAAGGCGGAACTATTCTGTTAGGAATGAAAAGGAGCTTTGGCGCACTTTTCGTGTGTATCATGCAATACAGAAAATGTTGCGTGGTGGATGTTGCAGCGATGATAGTGATGCTACAATACCCAAATAATCACCAAAATATAATCCTCCACCAAACCACCCACAACCGGTACACTCAGACACACACCACGCACAAAACCACCCACCCCTCCCCCCCCCCCCACCCCCCCACCCCAAATCCCACATCCCAAAACCCCCCCAACCAAAAAACACACCGGCTTACCAAATAATACAAACACAAATAAACAATCAAAACACAACATTTTATTTTTTCATTCTTTTTTTTAATAACATTTATATTTAATTAATAAATCAACACACAAAAAAAACCACCAAACACAATCACAACACTATAATAAAAGTTAAAGTTAATGATATAACCATAACCCCCACAATCAACGAACCCCCTGTTGTTTTTTTTCTTCCATTTCCTACATCCTGCCCTTCTTACATTTCTCATTCGGCTTGAAAAAATCCCCAATTCCCCCCTCGACTTAATGCCTCAAACAATCCAAAATGTACTATTTTTGATAATATGCAATGGTTGTCACGATAAATCACGAACATTTCACGATCAGTTATAAAACCAGACACCGGCAACAAAGCAAAATAAATGTGCAGCTGAGAGGCGGGGCTATAGCTGTTTTAAACATGGAATAAAACCTAACGAAATAAAAAGAAGAAGACAATTTGAACCATTTGTCACCCGTTTTTGTGGACCTGGAAAGGGAAAACCATATTTTCAACCTGTTCATATGCAGATTTGTATGGGAGCAAAAGTAGGTCATTTTAAAGTAAAAAGTTGAACTACTTATACTAATAGCACTTAATTGAAAATTTA
Source organism: Aedes koreicus (assembly GCA_024533555.2). Lineage (NCBI taxonomy): Eukaryota > Metazoa > Arthropoda > Insecta > Diptera > Culicidae > Aedes > Aedes koreicus. The sequence goes on along the minus strand of JAHHFK020004789.1, from coordinate 28,090 downwards.
ATCAAAAACACTTGTAATGATGAATTATGGAGAGTGTGAGCTGTTTAGTGGAATACCTGTAACTAGAAAATAAGAAGAATGATTCATTCTGTTCAGTCAAACGAGAGTAATTAGCGATCAAAAACCTTCCACTTTTGCGTAACGCTCTCTTTTTTCAAAATTTTGAAATGACACCCGGTATAGAAAAGAGAAACGTAGTCCTACGTTAAAAAAAGTTTGCTTTCTTAATAAAGAAAACCACCATCACATTGTGTAAGTGGCTCAACAGCATCCTTACTGTTGGTTTAAATCGGTTCAAATAAAAGATCGAGACTAATATGGACATAATTTACTAGACGTCACGCAAATTTAACGTATCGCTTACCAAAATGAACTACACTGCCTACACAATTATGTTATCCAACATCGCAGTGCTTTCTCGTGAAAGTGCAGAGGATTTCTCGCCTTCCAATAAAGCGAGTATCGCGTCAACACATTTTCTTATTTAACCTGCATTCGGATGGTGCCGGCGCCATATTTTGGTAATGCCTTAGTTTGGGAAGTTTGGGAAGCTACTGTTAAGTTTTCATATTTTCACATTTGACTTCACAATCGCTCATGGATCACATCACTCCCCAAAAAATGAACAACGCACCTACATTACAAAATAAAAAAAAACAATAAATGACATCTGATAACATCCTAACACGACAACGCTACTGCTGACCAATTATTGTGTGAACCAAAATTAATTACGGAAACGAGCACAATCATCTGTCCTCTTTCCATATTATTAGATATTACACATGGACATCGTCCACCGAAAAAAAAGCCTTGCTAATATTCACCAACAGTCCCAGCTCTCGACCGCGACCAATATTCCTCGAACGAAAAAGAAAAAAAACAGATATAAACCAACTGTGTACCCATTTGCCTTTCCTCCCAGCCTACAAACGACACATTTACGACACCCGAAGCTCACGGAAGAGTGCCACCGGCGGCGAACGTTACGGCACGAGCGGCGGTGGCATGCGTGACAGCAGCAATTACAATGCTTACACCAATCGTGACTACAGCAGTGGCAAGTACGGTGGCCACTTCGACCATTGGTCCTACGGACGGTACGGCAGCGGCGGGACACGGTCCCACGGGAACAGTGGGTCCGGGGGTCGCGAGAACAGCCGTACGTTTTCGTTTCGAGGATTTTTCGAGACGACGCCGTTTTTCCGCTTCTTTGGTAGAGTAGCACATTGTTCAGCCCAGCAAGCTAACGAAAAAGAATGTCGTTTTTTTTCTGTTCCGTTTCATTTGCTTTGTTTTTAACCCCCCGTAAAACGGAAGTTCATTCTCTCTAATGCACTGTTTGCAGAACTGGCGAGTTGTTCTGCGGATTACGTTTTAGTTAATAAATCAAACGATTTAGCGTCATTAACCATGCAAAGGATGGTCCAGTCCAGCAACAACCGACACGACCTTAATTGCTCTAATCCATTTGCAAGCGCCATTCACCGAAAAACTATGATTGGTCGTTCACGTGTATTCTTGAAATGCCATCTAATCATTTCATCGATGCTAATTTTTGCGTGACTCAAACGAAGTGTCCCCTTAACCCGTCTGTATGATTTCCACCGAGCCGAAGATTCCCACCCTGGAAAATTCACCCCTTGACTAAACCCGAAAATCAGCGATTGCATTTTTACTAAAGCTGTTTGTAATGTGTTGTGCTGCTACTAAACGAAAATAAACAAAAAATAACCATATTTTCTTGTTCTCGAACGTTTTCTAACCAAAACCGCTTTCCCAACTTTTGCAGAGAAAAAACGTCGCATCTATGACCAGTACGGCAAGGAAGGTTTGATAAACAATGGGGCCGACCGCTACCACCAGAGCAGCCGACACCGGCGACACAACGGCGGAGGCATCCACGACGAGTTCGACATTTTCGGAGGATTCCCATTCACATTCCGCGATCCGGAGGAAGTGTTCCGGGAGTTCTTCGGTGGCTCGCCGTTTGAGGAAATTTTCAGGGGTAAGTTGAGCGTTTGACTGTCCTTAAAGGGGTAGGTAATCGGTACTAATTGAAATTTCCCGTCCGCAGTTACATCGCACCACCACAATGGACGCCGGGCGAATGGTGCCGCCAACGGTCAGCGACACTCCCACCCGCAGAATGTGATCAGCTCGCCCTTCATGTCCCCGTTTATGAGCTTTAACCTGATGGACGACTTCTTCAATGGTGACCCGATGGGACAGCGGGGCGGCGGCGGCGGTGGTTTCACCTCGATATCCGGGTTTAGCGTCGGGGGCGGACCGGTGAAACGGACGTCCACCTCGACCACCTTCGTCAATGGCAAGAAGCTAATGACCAAAAAGTAAGTACACACGCTTTTGTTTGTTTTTAGATTTAGGGTTTTGCCGTTTCCACTGTCCAATGTCTAATGTTTATGACGGACATACATCATAAATCGTTCTAACACCAACGTTGTGATCCTTCAATTCAGTATTAGTATTCAGTATCAGTATCAGTATTGAGGCGATACATTTAACGAGCATAATCAACGGTGCTACGGTGTCTGTCTGAAGAATAAGTTTAAAACACCTTGTGTCAAGTCTAAAGTTACACAAACATGTAAGTTTGCACTACAAGGCATTTTGAATTCCCAGCCTGCAGACGCTGGAATATAGGTATGTAAGTATATAATTCCTCGACGACTACAGTATTCAGACTTTTTTCGACACTTATTTAAAAAGACGTATATATTGGATTTTGTAAACAAAGAAGGAAACAAAGATTCAAAAGTAAATTTATCGGAACACTTTGCACTCCCACGCAAACTAGCATCAGCATTATGTTAGATGAACATTAGAATTTGTGATGGTGGTGCTTGTTTGCGTGCAAGTGTGAAGAATTTCAAGAAATTTAAGTTTACCTCTTTGTTTATACATACGTCGTTTTGAATAATTTGTTGAGTTTTAGAAAGTTTGATATTAATAGAGTAGATAAGGATAACATTGATCAAGAGTTAGCAATGATCCTTGAAGAATGAGACTGTTTCGCAGAAAAAAGCTCCACTTATCACAACCAGGGCTGTAAATAATCATTTCGATTCAGTTGGATTAATTTATCGAGAACTTGTTTCAGACGCTGAATTACTTTGGTGTATGACGAAATTGTAGCTCTTGACTAATGCTACATCTTTGTCAGACAGCGCTTTGCCATAACTGTAATATTGAAAGTGTTATATTAACTGTAATATTGAAATGACACTCAATGGTGAATATCATTTGAATATTCTGATATCCTTCTCTCGCGCTCTAGATGTTCAAAGTAGTGCAATGCATTCTGAAACAAATTTATGGAAATATTCAAGCACAACAATTTCACCATACATGATATTTTCAAGATCAGCTTCTGGAACGAGTTATCGGCAAATCAATCGCATTGAGACGAAATGACTTAAATATTTACAGAATTAGACTGACTTTAGTTATAATCCATATAATTACACCTGTACACTTCCAGCGTGTTGGTTATCACTAAGGACTTTTCATTAAATAAAGTGGACACCTGTTTCCCATTTCTTTATAAGGCCTGTACTCGAAAAAAATGCACCAAACAAAAGTGTTCATCAAAAATTTATTTGAAGTCGGATTTTCTTGAAACTTTCAGGGAATAAACTAATACATATGGATTATGTCTCGGCATAATTATTTTATTTTTTTTTTTCACTCCCGCAGACCGCCCGCCTTTCCCTTAAACCCCCCCTAACATTTTGTCCAAGGGGGGGCCCGACCTTTTTGGTCACTTTCATCCATTCTTTCTTCAACTGCAGCTCGTTCTTAAACACCTTGAACGATTTTCGAACTTTGGCCTTCATTATGGCACAAAATCTTTCCACCGGACGAATCTCTGGTGAATTTGGGGGGTTGGCGGTTTTTGGTACAAAAACAACGTCATTGTCTCTGTACCAATCCAACGTCGATCGCCAAAATAATGTCTCGCCTCCGTGGGACCGCAGGAAGGGCAATAGACGCTTCTGGAGGCACTCGGTGCGGTAAATTTCGCTGTTGATGGTACCCGTTGTGATGTACGGTTTACTCAGTTTACCGCATTGGCATATGGCCTGCCAGAGCAAGTATTTTTTTGGCGAATTTGTCCACTTTCTTCTTACTTATGTCTTCCGAAACATCAAACCGTGATTTGGCAACGTAGAACTCCAGCCCCGGTTTCTGCTTTGCGTCTGATGTCTCCTTGATGTAGGTTTCGTCATCCATAACCACACATCGGTTTCGTTAACCACTCTCGATACAGCTTCCTTGCGCGGGATTTGGCCGCCGTGTTTTGTTGATCACGCCGGTTCGGTGCCTTGCGGACCTTGAATACACGAAGCCCAGCTCGTTTCATGGTTTGCTGAAAGAACCAGGCGGAACACTTTGCCTTCAGAGCCGCGTCGCGAATCGAAAGGTTCGGATTACACTTGAAATAATCCAACACCTTCCGGGCCCTCACAGGGTCAGCTGTCTTCGATTTTCTTCCACTTCCACTTCTTCCGCCGCTCGGTCGTCTGGGACTCCTTAAACGATTTTACCACCCGAGACACAGTTGTATGGGCGATTCCCAGTTGTCTTCCGATGCATCTCATGGTGGCAGTCGGATTTTCCATGACGGCGCCCAAAATTCTCCGGCGATTTTCTTCTTGTTTCGATGACATCTCAATAACCACTAAACCGATTGTTATGAAATTTTGTACATGTAAACAATTCACTCTAAACTAACTTATACTCAGATTTTCATCAATTTTTACCCACGGACAAAAAAAGTTACACACGGATAAAAATGGTGCATTTTTTTCGAGTACAGGCCTTATTTAGGGTGGCTCACCGTTTATATGAAAAAACGTAAACTTGACCACATGAAGCCAGAACAGCTCTTTTTTGGATCCATTTGGGGTCCCAAACAACTGTGTAAAATTTGGTAACGATTGGTTGTAAACCGGCTTCCCGCATTGCGTTTGAAATTTGTATGGAAATTAGTATGGGAAAACGTACTTTTTTGCATTTTCATCCCTAGAGACCCCATTTTTGCTTGGATCACGTAACTAATCAGTTAAATGTATAGTCCATAATGTGCCTAACAACTTTGTCGAAAGATGTGCGGCGCTAAAATGTCCCTAAAAAAAGTTATAGCTTTTCTAAGATTGTTGGATCGAATTAAATACCGAAAATATTTTTTTCTGCCAACACTGCCAGTGTACCAATGGAAGCCAGATTTCAATCCGCAATAACTTTAGCGTTTCTTGTCTTATCGATTTGGAATGTTCAGATGTACTACTCATAAACATTTGCACAACTTTATGGGTGTATTTGGAGATGCCTCCCAACCCCCCCTCCCCCCCATGCCAACCCAACCCCTCTCCCTCAATTCATAGTAATGGAAATACTGTTTCAAACTGAAATAACTTTAGTGTTTCTTATCTTGTCGAGTTGGTTTGTTTGTTGGTTTGTTTCAAAAACATTTAATCAATCTCATATGCCCAGTTGTTAGAGGGAGGTGGGGGGGGGGGGGGCATACTATATTCCCTCCACCACCATCTCCGGAGTTTCTCATCTAATAGAGTCGGTACATTCGGATGAGCTATTTAAAAATTGATCAGTCTTATAGGCTTATGTCAATGATTTCGATACAAACAAATCAATCATACGTTTGGTATGATAGATTAGATCAATAGCTACAAAACCAGACCTATATGAACGCATAGCATGAATGTTTGCATTCATTCTTCTCTAAAACAAAAGAAGCGCTCCAAACGAAACCGTTTTTTCTATCTGCATCTGTATGCCGAAGTGATTTAAATGCCGTTTCAATGTGTGGTGATGGAATTGAACCTTGTATGACGTAATTTGCGTCAGGAAGCAGTGTTGTATTTTTAATAATATCTAAGCGATTTTTTGCTCTCCATCAAATATAAAGAAACCTATACTGCCTTTCTACGCATAATTGTCCCATGTGATGTTACTATCCACAAAATAATCAAAACTCAGGTCAATTTGTGCCACGATTATTAGAAATGCTTCGTTAGACAAGATTTTCAGTAGTTTTATGGAACTAAATGAATTCTGGTATGTCCTATTTATAGTTCATGATGAAATATATGATTGGAAGGAGTTTTCCAGCCACTAATAATGTTCCTGATGTCATCACGTTTTCCGTGGGACAAATTGATCTGAGTTTTGGCTGTTTTGTGGAAAGTAACATGGGGCAATTATAAGTAGAACGGCAGTATAGCAAGGTACATGAATGTGGGAAACAAATATGATAGAAACTTTTCATTAGTTGTTCAACCTCGTTCGTAAAAGAGAGGCAAAGTTCGGGGTGCACTTAGTATGGCAGAAAATAGATCTTAAACTCGATGTACCTACGAACAAGTTGAAGTTGGTAATTTTCGGTGGAAATCGAAATTTTAATTTTTTTTTTAATTTTCAGCAAGAATGACTCGATGCAAAAAGGCAAAATACATCATAGGAACCATTGAACAAAACAAAAACAGAAGTAAACGAAAACTTTATTCGCCAGTCTGGTCAGTGCAGTTAGTATTTGTAACGTTTAAGCAGTTTAAGTTTCAAAATGAACAAAAAAATTAAACATAATTTGAAGTCGGATTTTGAAGTACCATATATTGGACCAATAAAAGAAGGATTACCTCAAAACGTGGTTCCGTATATAAAGGAAGTTCTTCAAGTTGTTTTTAATTTGCAACTTGTCGATAAGCTACCGATGGCTCAATGTATTTGTAAAGTGACCGACAACTTGTTATGCATGCCATTACCAGGTTATGAGTACAAAGCCAAATCTCATATCACTCGCCAAATTAAAAAGGTGATCCGTGGATGGCAAAGTAATTAAGTTTAATATATTGTAATTTGGAATAGGTTTGAACATTATTTGTTTGAAGGTTTGCAGCGTAATAAGAACCGGAAAAGTGAAAGATATCTTAAGCAACGAAATGCATTTTTAAAGCTGATTGAAAATGAGTTGGATTGCGTTAAACCACACAGCAGCAAAATGGTACGTATTTTCGCTTAAATTAAATTATTCTTCCTTGATGACGTGATGGTTCATTGAATTTTATTCGAAATTCAGCTACTAAAAATTGCTAATAAAAAATTTCATTTTGGATGATTTGAATCTTACTTCATTCAAACAGGACATCAAACGAAAAAGGACATACGAGAATTTGAAGTTAGATGACCCTGATCCAGCCGAAACGCAATCACCAGAAACAGCGAATAAAAGAGTGCGAAACAACGAGTTGCTTCCTTGATTGTTGTCAATGATGTGGCTGAAAGAGGAGTGAAGCTAATCTCTGAATTCAACATGAAATCTACTCGAGACCCAAATCAACAGCAATATTTGCTTCAGGTGATCGAAGAACATCAAAAGAAGCACCCGTTGACATCATAAAATTAAAAAAAATCGAAATATAATCATTAAAATCTTATAACACTTGTGTGCAAACGCCTGACTTTGTATATTTAACCAAAACAATAAAAAAGGAGGAGAGAATCACTATCAAACTATAAAATGATTGAGCCAATGTTTTAGACTAACATATCTGAACATACCAACTCGATAAGATGAGAAACACAGAAGTTTAGGTAAGAGACGCGTTGGGAACTCGCGTCTCCAAATGTCTAAAATAAGAGTATACTCTCCTGGTCTTCTTTTTTTTCTTATTTTTAGTAGTTCGTGTTTGTTTTGCCCCCGTCCCCCCTCACCACGATGAATCTCATCGTCGCCCAATGGTCACCAAGACGATCGAACACTAAAAGCAAACCCTGCATAACGCAAAAGTACTAGCGACAACTCTCTGATGAGACAAGAATAACTCCCTCCCAAACTCCTCACCTGATCCTTCCCTGAAAAATATTACCCTTAACCCCGAGTAAACCGCGAGTAATCGGTCCATTCCTACTAGACGTAGTATTTAGTTATTCTTGTTAAACCACAGACAATGATTATCGGCTCCGTAAAGCTAACGCAATTGAGCCTTCCAAATAAACGAACTGGTTAAAAAAACACAGAAATTATTTCAATCTGTAACTTTACTTCTCCATCGATATTATTGAGGGGGGAGGGAATCAGTACTCTTCCTCTTCTTCAATTACAAAAAATAAATTGAGCAAATGCTTTTGAATAGCTCATCCGAACGTACCAACTCCATTAGAGGAGAAACTCCGAAGTTGGGGGTGGAGAGAATAAAGTATGCCCCCTCCCTTTAACAACTAAGCATATGAGATAGAGCAAATGTTTTTAAATAACATATCTAAATAAACCAACTCGACAAGATAAGAAACACTAAAGTTATTTCAGTTTGAAACAGTAATTCCATTACTATGAATTGAGGGAGAGGGGGCGGGTTGGCATGGTGGGGGGGGGGGGGGCATCTCCGAATGCACCCATAAAGTTGTGCAAATGTTTATGAGTAGTTCATCTGAACATTCCAAATCGGTAAGACAAGAAACGCCAAAGTTATTACGGATTGAAATCTGGCTTCCATTGATACACCGGCAGTGTTGGCAGAACAAATCATTTTTTTAGCAATTAATTCGAACCATCGATCTTTGAACACCTATAACTTTTTTAAGGAACGTTTTAGCGTAGTACTTCTTTCAACAAAGTTGTTAGACACATCCTGGACTATACTTTTAACTAATTAGTTAAAGGTTTCAGGCTAAACTGAGGTTTCTAGTAATGAAAATTAAAAAAAGTATGTTTTCCCATACTAATTTTCATACAAATTTCAATCGCAATGCGGGAAGCAGGGCTACAACCAATCGTCCCCAAATTTTACACGGTTGTTTGGGACCCCAAATGGATCCAAAAAAGAGCTGTTCTGAAAAAATGAAATGCAGCAAACTGTAACAACGCGCGATCGCGGGTATCCATATCCTTCGGTTCAGCGTTACTGATTTCGTTATCCACCGGTATCATGACAGATTCCTCCATTTTGTCTTCCAGCACCTCTAGCGTTTCCAATTCGCTATCACCTTCAGCTTCAGATCCTATGTTGGCTGTGTCTCCGGTTACTGCAGATCCGTACGTTTTCTTCCATTTACCGTTCTGTTCATTTTCTTGCCGACGGACTTTCGGCTGACTCTGAACATTCCGCTTGGGACAAGAAGCCATCAGATGTCCCACTTCTTTGCAGATGAAGCATTTATCCTTGTTGCCTTCGTAATACATGTTACCCTTCCGATTGGCGAAGTGCAGCGATGACGGGATTTCCTGCTTCACGTCCATGTACGCGCCTCGCACACCAGTGTAGGCGCGAATGCCCAGCTCCGCCGGAAACTTCTCCCGCACGATGCGTTTCACGTGTCCATATTTTGACAACACCGTAACGATCTCCTGGTCGGGAACCTCCGGTGGGAGATCGTATATTCGCACATAGCATATGTGATCCTGGGCATGTGATATGTGCACTTTAACCTTTCTTTTTTTCCATTCGCATAATGGAATACCAGCTCGTCAGAGTTGGCGGTCAGTGCGTGCAACATCGACCGCTCGGATTTGAACTTGACGAGAAGGGACTTCTTTTTTCTGCTATCCTATATGCAGCTTCACTTTAAACACGCTCCGCATCCCTGGCTCTTGACGAAATTTGCCACTTCGCCTAAGCTTGGTTTATCCGCTCCATTGCCGAAGGTAAATCGCACAGTATTTTTCAACTCGCACATTGCTGCTATAACAAAAGCAAACTGGTTGATGATGAAAGAACAATGCAACCCGATTACAATGCCGTATAGAAGAAGGCTATCGCACGGAAGAAACAAAACTCAACCGTACCAATCGAAAGTAGAAAGAGAACTGAATTTCACGCCAACTAAAAAACCCACAATCAGTTTTTCTCTTGTCAGCTCCAGCAAATTCCTGCCTAGCTAAGGTGCGCAGTTCTCGATCGCGTGTTGATAGGGCTTCTATCGCGTCATTTCTTTCTCCCGGCTTGGTCAGCCGGTTCACCAACATCAGGACATACTTCGAAATCGTCCTCATCTTCGAGCGAATCTCTTTTATGCTTATTGGTGCCGGCCGGAAGGTGTGCCATTGTCTTGTTTTGCTTGGATTCGTAGGCTGCCTTCAACTGTTGTCTATGAGCGTTTGTTTAAGGCTTCCCTAACAGAATCTGAATTTTTTTATCAGATACCCTTTTAATAAATGTTGCTTCCAACCATCGAGGAAATTTGTTCAAATTTACATAAAAATAACTTATCCCCTGCCACAAGCCTATTTAAACTCTTTTAGTACATTGAATAGAGCCTCTTCAATAGAACATGATTTTCTCTCTCTATCTTTATTCAAATGATGTTTGTATGGTTTGTTAGGATTAATCAAATCTTATAACATTTTTAGTTTGTATGAGAGCATTTTTTCTGAAGGAAAGGAGATCTTTCTTCTCAGAGCATTTTCTATAATTGATTAAAGATAGATTTAACTTATCATCAATATCTAAAGATTTTGTTTTATTGTCAATAACAAACTTTTTTAGTACTTCCTTTGCCACCCTTACCATCCTCTCAGCTTGACCATTACTAGCCGGATGATAAAGGGGACCTCATCAGTACTTTGATACTACCACCCGCGCTGCGATCCTTCTCCGAAATCTCTCTACACTCCTCGTCAAACCAATTGTTTCGTCGACTCCGCTCTACATACCCGACGATGTTCTCAGCAGTGTGATTTATGGCTGCTTTGACGGTAGCACGTTGATTAAAGTTGAAGAACCGACCCTTGATCCTCAACCTGCATTTTCTTTCGTTGATCGGCCATCGGCCAGTCCCGCGCCTCTGCAAATCGCCCATCATGATGAAAGCTGTTCCCAGCTCACGTGTGTTGCCGCAGCTCTGGTAGATGGTATGATTACCTCTAAACGCTTGCAACATGGATCCCTTCCAACACACCTCCTGCAGTGCTACGAATGCTTTCGTGAAGTTGAGAGATTTTCAGTTACCCCCGTACCGAGGGCCTGGCGAGAGCTCACTTCTTTCCGGAGAACCAGGGCTTACCTTCCCGGGAGCTGTGGGTTCTGCGTTAACGTTTCCTCCTAATACAGCGCAATGCAGCTAGGTTCAAGCGCCAGTTATCGCCGGGGTGGTGGTTACTAATGGGCGCCCAGGAGATAACATTTTACCTGCGTTTCCAGCCCCTCAAATCACGACAATATACGTTAAGACTGTCAGGCCATCCAGCTTGATCTTTTTCTCGTTACAGAAGATCATCTTGAAGTAAACAAAAGACCGTTAGTGCTGCCTTTTGCTAACATTCCATAATCACACTAAAAAATGGCTTAAAATAATAAGTCCTACTGACAACGACCATGTTCCACGGTTGGCTTTTGCCAAATTTCACGCTTACCAAACGACTCTCAACATGGCAAGGAGTTAGGTTTAGAGCTTTTGCCTTTTTCGCCAATTCAATGTACGGACATTTGAGCAGCACTTGGCGAATAGTCTCCCGACAAACGTTAAAGTTGAGTTCGTGCTTTATTTGCTCCAGCAATTTCCGGGTTCGAAGTAGCTCTAACGATTTTACATTTTTCCCGTACGGAAAGCTTCGACTTGCGAGGTTGCTTCCGTTTTCCAATGTCCTACTGGTTTTTTTCACAAATGTTAGTTCCCCTTGATGCCACCTGGCCAATCCGGTGAGCTGTTTCTCTAATTCAGACTCTATCTCGATTAAATGCTTCTCTTTTACCTTCTCTTTATCCGGAAGTGCTTTCACCCCACGACATAATGGTTGTTTTTTGTTTAAAAAAAGAACTCAAAACACACGAAAACACTATACAGATAAAAAAGAAGCATTGAACTTTCTCCCCACCCCCCCCCACCTTCCACCCACCCCCCCCCTTCCTATTTACTCTCTTATACTTTTCCCCCTTTTTCTCTTTACTTTGATTCTTACACGGTGTTCAATAAGTTCGGATACACTTTCAAAATTTGTTAAAAAAATGAAAACATGTTTTTTTTTATTTTTTGGATTTATGTTATTGAAAGCTATGTTTACAAGGAACGTTTACAACGTTTCTCTTGGAATGACCCCCCTTTGTACTCCTTAACGAGCTTCAAACGTTTCTCGAACGCGTCGCAGACGGCACGCACGGACTGCATGGGCATTTCAGTCCCAGATTTTGAGAATTACCGTCTTGAAATGATCCAAAGTGCTGACCTTGTATTCGTTCAGCTTCGCCATCATATAGGACCAAACAAAAAAGTCGGAGAGGATTCAAGTCCGGGGAGCTGGGAGAACCACAAAGTTTTGTCCAGAAAGTCGGATAAATTGTCCCGACACCAGGCTTGAACCACATTTGCCGTATGGGCTGGTGCACCGTCACTGCTGGAACACGTGGTGCTCATCGCCGTAGAGGCTTCGGAGACTGGGGGCAACAACCTTTTCCAAAGCCTCAGTTTTGTAGTACGCCGCGTTGATTTTGACGTTTTTTTCAATCCCGCCTTCCCCCCACCCCCCCTCACACTTCCCCCCTTCCCCTCCCTGTCCCCCCCCCCCTTATCCCCTCCCCCACACACTACCCCCCCCCTCTCCCCCCTACCGCCCTCCACTTTCTATGACCCTTACATATTTTTATACGCACTTTCTTATTCTACTTTTGGTTGTCTGGGGTGGCTTGTGACCCATATCGATTGTGTGTGTGTGTGTGTGTGTGTGTGTGTGTGTGTGTGTGTGTGTGTGTGTGTGTGTGTGTGTACAATCTAACACCCACTGGTGTTTACAACAATCATTCAAGTGACCATTGGAAGCAGCTTTAATCCGGGAGCTAGAAAGTGATAGCTCTACTGCAGATCCAGCAACCCATTTCAGAATGTCTGGAGAGTCACGCCCATTCCGAGGTTACTTTCACATACAATAAGCCCCGCATGTAAACATTACCGATATCATTTGGATAAGGGCACTGCAACACACTTCCAGATTTGGAAATGTAAAATTTCCAAACCAGGCACGTATTTAGTATTATTTGAAAATAGGATTAGGATATAGGATGGTATATAGTTATAATCAGATAGATCTCACCCATGGCCGCCTCCTTAATGACACTATCTTGTTCATTCGTAAAAATAAAAAAATATCGACGTTGATTCGTAATTTATTTCATGCACTCGCGACAAAATAAGCGCAAAAATTATCGTTGCTAAACCGCCCGTTAGATATGCAACCTGCATAACAAAACTCTGTACACCACGTGGTGAATGCATCTGAAATTGTGCCAGCCTTTCACGCGCGCATGCGCGTTGTCTTCGTTTGTTGCTTCTGACCAGCAAATGGCCGTTTTCTACATTGCACTGGTCTTCTTTTTTTTTCACTCCACATTCTGCCAATAATCAAAATCCCCGCTATGAGGCGACTCTATATCAAACTTCAAAACTGCTAATAATCATCGATTCATTCGCGACAAAGCGGAAAAACACTCTAACTTAATAATTTATGTCTGGGTGTCACAATACTACCACTAATTAACAAAACTAAGCTGATGTAACTCTTCTTCCGGGTGCGGGGGCGAAGCACAAAAATAAAAAAAAAAACGGGGAAATACTACCGACAATCACACATTTCGGGAGGGAATCGATTGTATTCACTATTTCTTACACAAAGCACGCGGAGATTTCATGATTTCACTGTTAGTTTAAGTTAAATTACGAATTATTGTTTGATTTTTTTTTTCGCGAAAACGACGGAGCAAAAACAAAACACGGTATCTCCCCACCAACAACTTTCACAATGACTCTATATGTTGATAAAAATTTAATAGCCCATCGCCCCCAGCCTCTACCAGCTAGAAAAGCAGAACGACCGGCTCGATCGAACGGAGCCCACCTGAATTACAGTGCAAAAATTGCGCTTTTTAAGAAATAAAATTAAAAAAACCCGGAAAAACCATAAGAACAAACACATATTTAAAGAGGATAAGTTTTTTTTAACAAACAACTCCTCAGCTTATTTATTAAAAGAAGAACAAAACAATTACCAAAATAAAAAAACCGAGAGAAAAGAGAAAACGCACCTACCCCCCCGCGCACAATATTTATTTTTGATTTCTTTCCTTAAGAGCAAGGTGCCACAAAGCCTGTTTTCAAAAAAAGAGACTCCCCCCAACTCAATTTGGGCCCAAAATTTTTGGCTGCTGTTTTATACTGAATTGGAGGATCAAAAATGGGTTGTCGAGATAAGCCGACGTTTCCACCATAAACTGATTTATTTTACACTGTTCTTCTTTCAAAACTACCATTTAACCCATTTCTATTATCCTTCCCTTCTAGGGTTTACGAGAACGGCACTGAGACGATAATGTCCTACGAGAACGATGTACTGAAGTCAAAGACTGTAAACGGAGTCGCTCAAGCTTTATCCAGTTACAACCACTAGGAGCACAGCGCAGCTCTGGCTACCGCAAAATACTTTAACTACTACTACTACTAGCACTACCTATTACATCAATTTTGTTCGTGTAGGAGAGAGTCACGCAGCCGAGGCCGAGTGCAGATAAGAGGAACGCTTAGCATTAATTATAAACCTTATACAAACTAGTAGATACTGGTGATTTACTACCTTACAACGTGTACTGCTGTAGAATTATCGCGGATCGTTGATTTTTTTTTTTTTTTTTTTTTTTTTTTTTTTTTTTTTTTTTTTTTTTTTTTTTTACATATATTTTTTGTATAGTTTGATCAATTTGGACTACCGTACCTAAAAAGAAATTCTGCCATGATACCAAATTTGCAGCAGAAGAAGTTTGTGACACAACTGTTCGACGATTGCGCCCCTAAAGCATAAACAGTTTGCACTCACAAAATACACTCACACCTTAAAACAAAATACTAGTAACACTTTCACACAACCATTTACTCAATGCAACATCAACAATATAGAAAACAACACAAAAAACAATTAAATTCAACCGTTGTTAAATTGCTGTAAAATAATTTGAACTGTAATATACTTGTGGAACATGCTTACTGAACGATATCGTTTCATTAAAGATATAAACAGAAAAATATATCCCAAATAGCTTTAGAAACTATTCACTATTCACACTATGCACACTCCCGGTAGAAGAGGACAAAGATAAATGCTATTCGTCATTTACTAATAGACAGAAGACCCCCCACACTATAAAATAGTCACCTCGTGTCGCCAAACGAACATCGAAACAGTTCGGGATTGGAAAGAACTGGATTGAGAAGGGTATACTTTTGTCGAAAAGCACTATTTTTGTAAAAACGAAATCGTCAACAAATCAAAATTGCTAATCAACATTAGGATAAAAAAGAAAATAACAATCATCTGTACGTTTTTTTTGTCCTCGGATTTCGGCTCCGTTCAATTTAGCCACAGTTTTTTCTTTCTTTCTTTGTGTACGATAAGTTTTACACTTGTTTCCTAATTTAGAACAATTTTTCACGGCAAACAAACTTTTTGTTTATATTTGTAAAATATTACCGACTACAGAGAAGCAAGATAACTAAATAAGAAGCGCTTACGCGTGAGCATTGTGATTGTCGTCTGCCTGGACTCGGGCTGTACCTAATAATCGGTTTATGGATACATTTTGGTCAAAGACTTCCCCGCTCCGCACAGGCGCACGGCAACCTACGAGCTAAGGGTGCGCGCGTGTGTGTGTGATTGTTCTTCATTTTTCGAATTACATTCTGACGATTTTAATTTCAAGATCCGCGGGGAGGCACCAGGTTCACTTTGCCATCGGAGATCGTTAGTGTTACTCTTGTGCTTAAACTTAAACTATATAAGAGCACCATTTATAGATTTTTTTTTAGTGTTTTGTTAGATTAACTACTTTTATTTTTCAAGTAATTTCGATAGATCGTCGAAGAAGAATGTGAGAGCGAGCTTTGTGGGGGGTTAACAATGCGAATCGATTTGCATATAGGAAGGTACGATGTTCATTTCTTGTTAAGTAATAAACTAGTTATAATACTATACCGATTCGGAAAAGGATAAAAACCACAAAAAGAATACACTACATTTTATCATTTAAACCGTACCACCGGGAAGAAAAAAAAAGAAAAAACAACCCTAAAAAAACCAATTTAAAAGGGAATTTTTTGTACAAAACCATTAGATCACACCCCAAACACAAAGAGTAACAGCAAATATTAAGACAGAACATACAACAATCAAAAAAAAAAAACAAAAAAACAAACATACAACATACACAAAATATTAACACAGAAAGAAACTAGCGAAAGCGGAAGCCGATTACATACAGAAAAAACAGCAACAAGTACATAATTGTTACACGAAACAAATAAGTTAAATGTAAACACTAATGGAAAGCAAAAGCGATGAAAAAAGAAGCAAACGTTTTAAACATTACAGATTTCTAAGCGAAAGAATAGAATATTTGATTGATGTTTTATATTGATCTGAACAGAATCCGAAAGCATTTTCATATTTATAGGGTTTCAGAACCGGTGCTTGGCCTAACGTTTGCATTAAAAAAATGGACTTTTTTCGAATGGTGATAAAAAAAAGCTAAGACAGATAATTGCGTTTGATAAATTTCCCACGGAAGGTAATTACTTGGGCTTACTTGCAAAAAATTCTGCGCCCTTGCGAGCGGCCTCCCGGCAGTTAATCTGAACATTCGCCATGGCGGACGACAAAATGCGTGTAGGCATGTTTTTGAGTTCTTGCTTCGTTTTATTTATTAATTCCTCCTCAGTTTTCACGATAAAATTGTTGAAGTAGATCTTACGCTTCAGGTTGGCCCAGAAATTCTCGATGGGACGCAGCTGGGGGACGTTGGGCGGGTTCGCCGACTTGGGTACCCCATCGATATCCAGCCGCTCCATCTCCCCCAACGATCGCTTCGAGTAGTGGGCCGACGCCAGATCCGGCCAGAACACCGCGGCTTCGCCCTTATGGTATTTCTTGATGAACGACGCAACTTCCAGTAGGCATTTCGTACTATAAATTTCCCCGTTCACGGCCAATCAGGAGCGAAAGAAGAGCGGCTTTGACATCCCCATCTCGCTGATTGTCAACCACAGCAGCACTTTCTTGGGGAACTTGGTGTGTGAAATGAACTTCACCTCGGAGCTCACTTTCTTCATGGGGGAAGTAAAATACGAAGTGCCCTGCCAGTCGTTGCCATCCAGGGTGAGATAGGTGTCGTCGTCCATCATCACCGCCATCTCGCGATTCGCCGGGAAAATCGAGTTGACCATCTTATTCAGCTGCTGCCGCTGCGTCATTGCCTGCAGCTCCGAAACCAGTGGAAGCAACATCCGCATCCTGACATGAATGTTCATGTTCGCCAGGTACTTTTTCTCTGTTTAGCCGGTTGACCCGACCTCCAGGCAAGCGCACGCAGCGATGTAGCCACTTTTCCCTTGGTTTACCTCTTCAGCATCCTTTGGAGCTTTTGTCGCTCAGGGTCGTCGGCCGTCCGGAACCGGGCTTTCTTTCGATGCTCTGATTGTTGTCTAATAGTGCCAAGATGTTGTAGATGCCGGAACGGGCATATCCGGCGTCCACAAAGTGCCGCACGATATTCGTTTTCGACGCGGCGGGGGTGCCGTTCTTTTGAACGCGCACACTTCTGAACGGAGTTGCTTCGCTGTTTTTGCCATCACGGTTAGAGTTCGGCTGATAGAGCTGTCAAATGTTGTCTGCTCACTCATGGGTTTCTATGATTGATGCTGCATGGGTAGTGCGTCAGTGCGGGTTAAGGTAACCCCCTGAAAAATCGGCAATTTTTGTCCATTTTTTAAAGCAAACGTACAACTGGCACTTGCTCCAGTTTCTCAATCAGGTCTTAAGGTGAACGTCATTAGAATACAAAACTGACCGCCATTATGTCCGATTCGCATCGCCACTTCGAACTTTTAGAGGCACAAAACTAAGAAACTATAAAGATTTTACATGCCAACCTTGCATAGAATTCTTACTGCACTGCAGCATATCAGTCATCAGTCATTTTCGCCGTTTTTGCGAAAAAATGTATTCGAATAAAATGGAATGCCGTGACGTCGAGATGTTCGATGTGAAGTCACAAAAGACAATCCTCGTCGGTTATGCAGAAGATGCCAAGGGATTAAGGCTTTTCAATAACGGTCACCCAACAAATTTTCATCAGCAGAGACGTAATCGTGGTTGAAGAAGGTCAGTCACAGAAACTGGTCGTTCAAGCAGAGTGAAATTCATGGAAGTGTACACGATCGAGCACTCAATCGTGGATTGTGGTGAAGTATTTCATGAAGCTGTAGATCTAGATCGTAGTTCGCAAAGCAGCACAAGTGATTTTGAATCTCTGGATGAAGACAACGAACCTGAGATCCCATCACAAATTGAGAGACCAGCTGAAGAGCAGCAAGGGTTTAGGCGTAGCGTTCGGAAGCGCCGAATCCCAGCAAGTATAATGACTTTGTCAGTTATAATTCGTTTACTGGCAATGATGTTATTGGATCGTTCCCTGATCATCCACAATGCCATGAGGAAGCGTTGAGCCGACCAGCTCGCGACCAATGGCTTACAGCAATAAAACACTCTCACCCAACTCCTATCATACACGGTGTTCAATAAGTTCGGATACACTTTCAAAATTTGTTAAAAAAAATGAAAACATGTTTTTTTATTTTTTGGATTTATGTTATTGAAAGCTATGTTTACAAGGAACGTTTACAACATTTCTCTTGGAATGACCCCCCCTTTGTACTCCTTAACGAGCTTCAAACGTTTCTCGAACGCGTCGCAGGCGGCACGCACGGACTGCATGGGCATTTCGTCCCAGATTTTGAGAATTACCGTCTTGAAATGATCCAAAGTGCTGACCTTGTATTCGTTCAGCTTCGCCATCATATAGGACCAAACAAAAAAGTCGAGAGGATTCAAGTCCGGGGAGCTGGGAGGCCACAAAGTTTTGTCCAGAAAGTCGGTTAAATTGTCCCGACACCAGGCTTGAACCACATTTGCCGTATGGGCTGGTGCACCGTCCTGCTGGAACACGTAGTGCTCATCGCCGTAGAGGCTTCGGAGACTGGGGGCAACAACCTTTTCCAAAACCTCAGTTTTGTAGTACGCCGCGTTGATTTTGACGTTTTTTTCAATAAACACCAAGGGTAGCTTACCACGTTTGCATACTGCCCCCCAAACCATCACCGACGCGGCACTTTGGAACCGAGGGATGTTTATATTGGATTCAGGAATGCTGTCCCTCGATGGCGCCCACACCCGGTCATTTTGCACATTGTGCGGCTGCTGCAGCACGAACAGTTTCTCGTCCGAAAAAACAAACTCCTGACCAGCGTGCCGAGAGAGGATCCTCTTAGCTCGATCCAACCGCTTTTGCTGGTAGCCTCCGAAACGCCATGGACCTTACGTTTTTTGTAAGGCCTGAAACCAAGGTCCTTGGTGAGTATGGTGTGAGCGGTTCCAATGGAAACGTTGAGATCTGCAGCCGTTTTCCGGATTGAGCGGTTCTTTTTGCGCCGAATTCGCTCCCTCACGATCTTGATGACCCGTGGCGTCCTCGCTGAACGCGGCCGACCGGATCTCGCACGGTCATTGGTCGAGGACGTCTCCCGGTATCGCCTGATGGTCGTGTAGACAAAGTTCCGCTTGACCCCATGCGATTTCAGCAGCCGGAATATATCGCCGGGTCGCTCACCGTTCAAAAAACGCTTAATTACGAAGTCCCGATACTCTTTCATCGCGCGTAACAAACAAACAACAACTAACAGAATGTCAACACCGCGCACATTCGGTAGCGTATGAATGAAGCTAAAGCTGACACCAATACCAATGCAGAATATGTACATGGCGCATACCTACGCAATAATGAAAACTTGTATTCGAACTTATTGAACACCGTGTATGTTAGCTACTACTTTGTTAGGAAAATAAAACTCCATTCGTTATCAACCACTCAAGCAGTACGGTTCAACTTTCATTCCATTACAAGTCAAACCAGCTGGGGGTCCGGTGGATGGCTCATTATTCAATTTTTCTAGAGGCACTGCGCTGCATAACACTGATACGATTGAGCTTCAACCGCATTATGTTTTCTTGGGGATTTGTGTATCTTTTGTGTCATATTTCACATGTAATTTTTTGAAGAGTTCGGGACGTCAGCTGTGTAGCCCTTAGATGTAACTAGTCCATTAGGATTTTAATTTGAAGTTTGAAGTTTAATTTGAAGTTAGTCTACAATTTTGTAAAACATCGATAATCACGTTGTGAGGGAAGGCAGCAGCCTCCTTACTGTTGATATAAATTGGTCCAAATTATATCCCAAGCATTACTAAAAGTTGCCTTGTCTTTCCTATAAAAAGAACTGCCATTACACTTTGTTTTTTTTTTTCAACGGCTTTTCCCTCCGTCACATTTTGTGCGAGGCTCCAGCGGCCCATTGCTGTTGACTTAAATTGGTCTATATCAACTCTCAGGCGTCGTTATAAATAACCTTGTCTTACCAATAGAAAACCACTATATCACTCTGTGAGTGGCCCTAACCAGCCATGTCCAAACACTACACTGCACGCCGAGCTATTTTTTACCATGCTAGCGCGTGTATTAAATTCACCACTTTGACCTCGTGCTTCCAGACTTACATGCCACGCTGTTGGTGCAACACCAATGCCAGTGCTCGTGTTTTGCCTTCAGACACCGTGTATGATGGATTCGGCAAACACCACAGCCGAGTGTTTCCGATTGTGTCCGATTGCGGAATACGCGCGTGGTTAATTTATTTTATTTCTACCCATGCCGTGCTTGTTAAACTCAATCAACTTATGAGCCCGTCACCCAACGGCCAGGAAAACAAACCTATAAGTCAAATTTTCAAATTTTTAGAATCATCCGACGAGCAATGCTCTATCCGTGGTAACCAGTGTCATACTGGGTGTATGTTGAGAGCTTTCTTGTGATCGTAACCACTCGGCTCGGGTGTTTTCCCAAAAATAAAGACATGGTGTCTGAAGCGAAACACGAGCGTGTACACTCGTGTCGCGTCCATTGCGTTGCGGGTTCATCTATAAGCACGAAACTGAAGTGGTAAATTATAGCCACATGGTGGTTTGTTTGCAGTTAAGTTCGGCTCTCGTACAGAACGGTTTGGTGTTTTCACCAAGGCTGGCCCTAACAGCCTGTTGTTGTTGATTGTTGACTGCTGATTTGATTCTAATTTCATGCGTTATATAATGTCTTCACAATGAATGAAATTTAATGAAATCAGACGACCCAGATGATGAGCAGACCGTTACCTGTCATTAATTTAAATATAAAATTGGAGTTTTCATATTTATTAAATGTACAGTATTTTACCTATCAAAGCTAAGTAAGGGAGGACTCATATGCAATGAACTATATATAAGGGTTACACTTTCGCCAATTGCTTCATTCATTCAGCAGCAATGAAGCTGAGTGGAGCGGTATTGAGCCAGTATTGAATTAGCAGCTGGCGATGACAAGTACCCTGGAGCAGGCGAGCAACCACTGGGCAGGTAGCTGATGCCTATATTGCATTTGGCCGGTGCTAGGCAGCCATTGGATATGCTGTCGTGTGATGGGCAGTCGGTTAACCAATCCAGTGGTGAATTTGTAGCTAGCCAGTTAGCGCAACAACGATGTGCTTGTGTTGGATCTAGTTGGCAGCCATCTTTCGGTAAGGCGGTTGAGTGGTATGAACGGTATAATTCAGCGACCATCATCATCACTAATATGTGTAGAACATTCATTAACTAGCCAAATTGATTTCAATTATCTGCTAACAACTGTTGCAAATATGACGCTAGTATTGCTGGCCAATGAAATGTAGCACAATATTAATAAAGATGTGAATGGGCCTTATGACAGGTCCAAAGAAGATCGATCAAACATGGATCATTGAAAATCCATCATTTTTAGGACGACCAATTTGATTTTCCCAGCTATAGCGTGAATATCTCATTATGTAAAACGTGTGACTTAAGCTTAACCACGGTTCTTAAGCGTCAATTACTTTCTTTACAAATCATCCATTTAGTCAGCACCAACAGGCTTAATAAAGCCCCAATGGTGGTATTAAAAATATGACGAGTACAATAAACTTAAACTTAAATATCAAACGACAACACACTTGTTCATAAAGGTCTACATCTCAGAAAAATATGACGTGAAACGTCTGCGCAGAGTTTGCCGAGGGACATGGTAATCGAACATTGTCGAGACTCTATTAAAAACACGCTGCAGTCCGCCGTTCATGCTATAATTGTTTCGACGGTTGAACGTTAATATTAATCTGCTCCAGGATGGCGCTGCGATCGATTCGGCCTTGTAAAATGTCTGCAACAAAGAGAGCCCTGGATGTGTCACGACGAAACCGAAGCGGTGCAAGATCGACCAATCGACAACGACTCTCGTCACTCGGCATACGAAACGGGTCTCTCCAAGGCAACCATCTCAAAGCGAAGCGTAAAAACCTGCGTTGCACAGATTTGACTCTATTCCCGCCATTAGTATTGCTCGGATTCCAGACGGCAAAGCAATACTCCAGAATCGATCGCACCAAGGAGCAATAAAGGGACTTCAAGCAGTAAATATCGGAGAAGTCTTTAGCCATCCGAAAAATAAAGCCTAGAGCTCTTGATGCCTTGTCCACGATGTACGAGATGTGAAACTTGTACGTCAACTGAGAATCCAGAATAACTCCTAGATCTTTGACGTAAGTCGCACGTTTGATTACCGTGCCTTGAAGCTTATAGTCGAAGAGAATCGGCTCCTTTTTTCTAGAGAAAGTGAACACCGAACACTTCTCCGGATTAACCACCATGCGATTGAGGCTGCACCAGTGAGCAAAGATTTGTAGCTGCTTTTGTAGGAGGTGACAATCGTTGATAGACTGGATTCGTAAGAAGATCTTCAGGTCATCGGCATACGAAAGACGGGGGCCTACAAGGGCTAGATTCACATAATTGTAGTACAGCAAGAAGATCAGCGGCCCTAAATGACTCCCTTGAGGTCGGACATGCAATCACCAACAGCAACTGTCATCAGACGATCAGTGAGGTAGGAGCGAAACCATTGTAAGAGGCTTCCATTTACTCCAAGCTTATGTAGTTTTGCGATAGCGATGTCGTGGTTGAGCTTGTCAAAAGCTGCTATAGATGCGCCCTTTCAGCCATATTTTCCGTAATAACCGAAGTGAGACACAACAGATTAGTGGTAGTGGAACGGCCGACCATGAACCCGTGTTGATCTTCACTTAAGTATTGCTTGCAGTGGGAGAGTAGAGGGTCTATCATAACGGGCTCAAACAGTTTCGATACCGCGCTCAAAGACGAAATGCCTCGGTAAATATCCACATCTCGTTTGGTTCCCTTCTTGTGAACTGGAAACAAGTGAGCAACCTTCCAACACGAGGGAAATATGCCACTTGATGTGGAAATCCGGAACAGACGATGCAAGGGCGGCAGCAGAATGGAAATTTGTTTCTTTAGAAATACTGACATGAGCTGCGATGCGGCGTTGGAGATCATCTCAATACTGATATCGATTGCACCAAATGAGTGACCATGCAGAGGAACGTTGTTCGTAGACGCAGTTATCTGATCGTCAGTAACATTTTCGTCAGTGAATATGCTGGCAAACTTGATCGAAAACAAGCGGCAAATATCCTGCGGAATGGAAGCGGTTTCACCGTTCAAGACCATGGACGATGGTAGTCCAGACTCCCTGCGCTGCTGATTAACATATCTCCAAAAAGATTATGGACGTGTTTTCAGCTTTCTTTGGACATTTTGTTGCTATCGAGAGTAGCATAGACGACTAACCCGCTTGAACTCGTAATTGAGCCTCACGTAGAAATGTTTCAGGGGAATCGTGCGATATTTAGTGTATCTTCTTAGTGCTGCTCTCTTGGTCGATTCAAGCTTTTTTAGTTCCTTCGTTTGCCACGGATGAAGAGAGTCTTTCTGGCGAATAGTTTTCGGCGCATGCCTGTCACGGAGTTTTCCGAGAACCTCCCATCGTACACATCGCAAAACTCGGTTGACTACGATGGGCTGGGCATGTCGTAAGAATGTCGGACGACAGCCCTGTGAAAATTGTTCTCGAAAACGAACCGACAGGTACATGAAGAAGAGGCGCGCAACGAGCAAGGTGGATCGATCAAGTAGAAGGCGACCTGCGGACCCTCCGCAGATAGCGAGGCTGGCGAGGTACAGCCATGGACCGATTACAATGGAAACAACTTCTGTGTACAGCAGAGGCCACATCGGCCTTAGTCTGATTGGTAAGGTAAGGTAAGCATGCCTGTCAATGACGTATGCCAAGACATGAGAAAATGTGAGAGCGGCATTGTTAACGCCGTCAGCGTCCGGAATTGTATCCCAGTCTATGTTGGCCAGCACCTCGGTTATGCTACGATGGTCGGCTTTCCGAAAATCATACGTCACAGACGCTGGAATGTCAGCATAGTCGTTGTCCAGAGTTTCAGGAACGGAAACGACTAGAGGTGCAGTGTTTTATAATAACAATGATTTTGAAGTTACATGCTTTTAATCTATGTTTTCTTAGCGTTCCCTGATGATTGAACAGTAGAGTAATAAAAAATATAGTACAGCTTATAAAACATACTTTTCAAGTTATCATTTAAAAGCTGTTTGTTCTGTTTCAAGAACTTTTATTCCTAAAAACATAACGACTACAGTTTTATTTAGCTCGGGAAGCTATATTTCCACATTTAATCAACATGGGAGCTTATTAATCACTTTGAATTGTTTGTTGGGATGTGCTTATTTATTACCTGAGAGTTTCAGAAATATCTGACTTCAAATGAATTTTTGGTGATCATTTTTTTCTGTTGCATTTTTTTTTTCGAGTAAAATCTTTAATCGTTTAAAAACGGAAATACACTGAGGCAAAAGAACTTCAGAATTTCATAAGACATGACTTATGAAATAGAATGATTTTTATTTTATAAGCTACTTATGAATTGCATAATCATCAATTACGCATTTCATAAGCGCTACTGATGATTTCCAGAGCGTCGTTGAAGTCATCATTTTCAGTCAAAAATCAGTTCGGCAAAATGGCGGACATAGTAAGCTTTGTATTAAACGAACAGCGTTTAATCGCAGATTTGAAATCGGAGTTACCGGTTGTGTGCATCGCACTGTTTCGGGCAGATAAACCTACGTTCAGTCGATTTGCTAACGCTGAATAAAAGTTCTTTTTGTGCACTGTTTTTTTTAATTAATCGCTTCCGTTTGACACGAATCAAATTTGGGGCTGGGTTGTAGATTGGCGGCAGCGAAATGTAATTATTTTTCATCTAGTTACTATTACCTCACGCCTCTATATGCTATTTCAATTGATTTCCTTCAAAACGCCTTGAAAATTGCTTGCTGGGGAAAGACAGATTCCAGATTCCACTGGACGTGATCAGGCCATGAAAGAAACAGCAGAAAATCGGAAATCCAGTCGGTGTAAGTTTTTTTTTTCTTTTCCCTGTATAACGTTAAAAGTTCAATGTTTTATTTTAACAGGATCTCCATTCGTATAAGCATGAAATTCAAGCAGGTCATCCTTTCGCCAAAGATGCCAGCAGCAGCCAAGTAAACAAAATAAATAAACCTATGCTGTAAATTCGGTAAATCCGATTTTCATACAATAAAAAAAAATTAAGAGTTCCATGATTAAATATTTTACATCTTAATTTATCAAACATTGTCCATTATTTAAAAGGTGAATAAATATTGATAAATTAATGGTTTTTGTGATAAAAACATTTACGTTTAAACTGTGAGATTCATATATCATGCTATTGAAATTCACAACAAGTTTGCATTGAAATTCATAACTAAGCATTATGATTTTCATTAGTAAATGCTTGTGTCATTCATAACATCTGATTATGGTTTTCATACGGCAACTAATAAAAATCTTATGTAAAAATATCTACACATTCCCCTTCCCAATCATAAGTTAAACTAATGATTTTCATAACAGATTAAGAATTCTTATAGAATTCTTAAGTTCTTTTGCCTCAGTGTAGGGGTCGTAATCTTGATTAGCTAATCCAACTTACCGTTTATTCATCATTACCATAACCGCAAATTCTTCATCTTAGTCTCGATTTTTGATCATCCGCAATCTAGTGCCAATCGCCGATGATTTTCGTTTCATTACAATGGATTAAACATTTAACGGAACATAAAATATATTATATTTAAACAGATAGAAGCAGCTTCTTAATAGGTTACCTAGAATTGTAAGATGAAATTTCTTAGAAGCTCTAATCAAAGCACTTAATTGAAAGTGCCTGCATATCATGATCATGACCCCTGATTTCAGTCATATTGGAACTTAAAACTCACACGGAGGGTGTGATAATTTGCATAAATACATCATTATCGGAACTTGCTTCAGTCTACTCGATTTTGGCGAAAAATAGAGAGGCGTCTGGAATACTTAATCAATCAGTACCACTGGAACCAGTCCAGTTTGTTTGATTGTTGCTCTAGTAAACTATATTGGAATTTAAAATTGACTCAAACCGTAAGCTTCGGTCACAAGCACGTGTCTCCTGCAGAATTTATTTTAATATGTTGCTGATCACGCGTCGTTCCACACAAATTCGAGAAGGTCACTCACCACACCACTGAGTATAAAATTAAAAAAAAAAGTGCAAATGCTAGGCGGGGATTCTTTTTTTTATTTGTATAAAAACGATGCAGGAATTGAACAATGACATCAATCCAACTTATCAGTTTCTATCAATCAATTCGAACAAATCACCCCAAAGCTCTAAACCAATCAGAATGTTCGCTAAAGTGGTAAGTAATGGAATAAAACAGTTCTATCATGAAGTTCATAATCTAAGGGATTCGATTACTCGCAGATTATTATTGCATGTCTGGCCGTTGCCGCCGTCAATGCTGAACCTAAAGCCAACCCTGGATACCTGGCTGCTGGTGTTGCACCAGTAGCTTACTCGGCCGGATATGCTGCGGCACCGTTGGCCTACTCCGGCTTCCCGTTAGCAGCGGCTTACAGTGCCCCTCTGGTTGCCAGCCCTGCTGCTTATGCCGCGGCACCAGTTGCTGCTGCCTATGCTACCCCCTTCATCGCTGGACCAGTCGCTAAAACCCTTGCTGCTGCTCCTGCTTACCCCTACCTCAGAGCAGCTGCCACCTATCCCGTTCTGTTCTAATTTCCATCTCCTAAATGAATACCTTACAAACAAAATTTATTTGTCAATAAATTTTAATCGTTTGTTGAAAAATTATAATTTAATTTCATTCGGCCTACACTGTAACGACAGTCTTTTATATCAAACAATTGTAGCTCTCCTATGCTTGATAACGCTTGCGGTGTTACCAACACTATCAAGGCAGTCGCATCTTTGACAGACGAGCGTTACTATTCTTCACACGAGAAGCCAAGAGCCAGCTGTGTATGAAAACGTAAACATAAGCAACAGAAATCAAACTGAGAAGTAGTAAAACTAGCAATTTCGTTTAGTTTAGTGTAAATTTTAAACTTATACTCGATTGCAAGCCGACCCTCAAGTATCCGAAAATGGTGCATTATTGAACAGAAGCTTCCGGATAAAAGGATTGGTCCAAATCTCGGAGTGAAAGTTCCATTCAGCTCGCCGAGAGGGCACAACGTAGCGCACAAACTGAAAACAGGATCTAAAAAATAAGCATTAAGTAAATTGCCTCCCGGCGCCTGCCAGAAGTTGCGAAAGCTAGTAGCATGATTACCCTAACTCGGAAGAAGAAGGAAGCCAGCAGTAATTCGTTAGTAGACTCCACCAAGCGGATCTCGATACGGGAGTTTCTGCTGGTGAAGGAAGTTCAAGAGCTGGAGCAGAACCTACCGAGCACCTGTAAGATTAGCTTTCAGGATCCGAACGTGCTGAGCGAGTTTACGCTGGTCACCACACCAAACGAGGGCTTCTGGCAGGGTGGTCGATTCAAGTTCAGTATTCAAGTGCCCGAAGAGTATAATATGGCGGTAAGTGACCGAATGTGCTGGTTTTGAAACGTTTGTTATGTCGTATGTTCCTTAATCTATTTAGTTGCAGTTCAATATTAA